>CM059228.1:7894873-8166958 GCA_030347435.1 Clarias fuscus
GAGAGATAGAAAGAGAGAGTGGCACGCGTCAGTCCAGCATGCGTGCTCAGCGTAAGTTAAAGTGCACCAAGCACAAACTCTCCCTCTCTCTATAAATCCTCGGTAAGGGCATAAGCCCCGAGAGGATAAAAGTTTTGTTTTATTTTCCAGAGCCCCGCCCGTTCACGTGGCGGAGCTCCGTTATGTTGTATTTTCAGTTTTCTTTTGTTTCATTTAAGTTCTCTAATTAATAATCTCCAAACGGGAAAGTCTTACCGTGCGCATCACAAGCACTCTCACTAATTCCTATTTTATTTACCCGCCTCTAAAGCCCCGCGTCAGGGCTCTTATCATTAAAAACATCTCCTTCCTTCTGTCAAAAAGCTTTCATACTCCCCAATTAAAAATGTTTTATTCTGGCCTGTCTCCACTTCTTTATCAAAATGTGAATCTTTGTCCTCATAGGGCTGCTTTCAGGGAATCAAATAGGTGAAAGTCCAGTGGAGAAAGATTGGGACTATAGGGAGGGTGCTGTAACACCTGAAAAAGTTTTTGCAGTGTCGACAATGTGAGCAAGTGTGATCATGCAAGATCACAATGGCTAGGCTTCAGCTCTTCAATATGCATCTCACTGTAAAGAGCGCTGTTGACTTTAAAATCTTTTTTCCTGATAATGTTTCACTGCTGGCCCTTAAGGATACCAGAAAACTGTAAGCATCAATTTTACAGCTCATGGTTGACTTTTGATCATTTTCTCGGTCAGCGATTGAGGATGTTTCTGTTCCATACTACTTTCAGGCTTGTCCACAGGCTTGTCTTATCACCAATAATGATTCTCTTTAAGGAACTTTCACCTTCATTAGAGCATCGCTCTATATTTGGTTTGCAGATAACCAACACTTCTGTCCATGCACTTGCGTGGTTGTTTTAGCACCAGGTACATCCTCAGACCACAAGTTGGGTTATCCATTATTGCTTGCAGTGCACTAACAAAACAACTAATGTATCATGTTTGCTACAAGTGCACTAGAGAGACAGTAATCTTGAACAGAAATCACTGATAGGATGGTGCTATACTGATAAGAAGTTCTACTATAACTAGAGTGCGGACAATTTTTACCCATTTAAAAGTGTGGAAGCCATTTTTATTATGATTTATCATTTATTCATGCACACTAAAAATGTTGGGTAATTTTTACTACCCAAACAGTGGGTTGCCTCTGTTGGGTCATTTTTCTGGGTTATTTACAATGAATTGGGTTAGCTATAGTGACAGCTAACATCACAGACAAGACCGCCCTTCCAAAGTTCACCAGTATATTCATTGGCTGTGTTTTTGGCCGCTGATGAGGGTGCTTCCTCCTCGCGTATTTAAGAGAAAATGTGTTATCAACCACATTAACATTAAAACTTTATTCATCTTAGTACTTAAGACGAGAAAAGGCTGGGGTGTTACAAAACACTAATCTTCTTACAAATATGCATACTAGACAACCCTCTAGATTTTTACACAAACTTGTGCTTTCTTTAATTTCTTTCTTTCTAAGGTTGGAACCAACACCGTGGAATATCTCCAGCAGGCTGAAGTGTCGAGGCCGTACCCCTACATCCTGATGTTGGGAGATAATGACCAGCACTGCTCTCAGGCATTAGTGCTCCTCAGTAATAGTATCGTAATGATGTCGCTGTTGAACTTTTTTTTGTATTATCTGATCTTGTGCTTTTGAAAAATAAATACTTGTTCTATGATTTGTACATTTAAATTGGGTGTTGTTTATTGCATATATTTATGGCTTGCAAAACTTAGAGGGTTTTCTGTAATAGACCAGTATATCAAAGTAATTTAACTGTTTAAACTGTTTTACCATTTTTTATAGGGTGTGTCAACCTAAATGCCAGAACAAAATATATCCTTCTATTCCCATAACAGCTTACGATCATGTTGGAGTAAATCCTCACCAGATTTGTACTGTTGTGAAGATGAGAACAGGTGTAAGGTTTCAGAAAAGAAATATATGTAAGAATAATTGTTTTTTATACATGGATGGATGGATGGATGGATGGATGGATGGCTCCCCAGAGGGCAATTTTCCCAACTAAACAAGCAAAAAATAAACGAGTTATTTGCATCTTGTTGAGCCTTAAATTAAAATGCAGACCTTGTCCACACCATTTTTTCCCTTTGTATTGGCCTTAGGTTTTTATTACCTGTGAATGGGAATCCATGCATACACACTGCTTTTATGAATGATATTGTGAATATGCAACAATTCTGTTTATTATAGCCACTGGCCAGTCAGTTACTGTAATTTTACTGTAAAAAAGTTTGCTGTAATTTTTTATTTATGCACTTATCATGTGTTTTTATGCCCTTTTTGCTTTCATTTATTATTACTCCCTCATGTTGCAGAGCAGGAATATGATATTTGCAGTACCACTACTGAAGCATACTGGTCCAATTCTTCAATCTGCGCTGAGAAAAGAAAATGTAAATTAAACCAGTGCTTTCACTTCATCATCAGGCCATGTTTTTGTAATTTTTCTTTTTAGAATTTTTACCAACTGTGACTATTCAGAGATTTTTCGTACTTGATGAACATGAACTTGATAATCATCCTTCCTTTCCCTTTTCATGGCATACCATCAACCCCTATATGATGCTTGTTAAATGTTTTATATATGGGTTTTATTTCAACCAAGGCATGAAAATCTTTTAAAAAGTAAAAAAAAAAAAAAAGAAGAAGAATATATACACTATACATTTCTCACCACAGATAGAATGTTGTGAATTAAAGCTAAAAAGGTAAAAACAAATTATTTCGACACCAGTTAGATGCATTAGCTAGTTACCTAATTGAATAAATTCAACTGGCCACAATATACTGCAAAAAGTAAGTCGAAATGTATATGGGTGTAGATGTGTCTGGCAAATGTATGAACAAATTATTATTCCAATGCAATTTAATTCAGTCCTCCTCAATGATGCTTTAAATGCAGCATCTGAGAGAGTGCAGATGGAACAGGACAGACTATTGTGTCCTACCAGTAAACTAAAGAGCCGATGGATCTGAGAACATAAAGCCTTAGTCTGGAGACACTCAGTATATTAATGTTCTTCTATTCCACTTTAACACAGCAATTAATACACTCTTATAGAAAGGTAGTAAAATGTACCTTTTAGGTTAGAAATGCTTGCCAGTAGGGTGGAACGCCTATTATTACTTTACTTAGAGATGCACTTAATGCACTTAATGTACTTAAAAAATATATTTTTTCATAATTGAACTCTAAGATCAACTGTTGTAAATTTAAATAGTTTCTTCTCATTTTCTTTTTACTTGGCTTGACACACCTACTTTACACCTACAATCACTCACTCAACTTAAATATTTTTAGTCAGATATTTAAAATAAATTTTTCAACCCTTCTGAAATTGCCATTTAGGCTTGTTCTTGTTGGATACACACACCTATTTTACAAATACAGTCATGCACACAAATGCACTGTCAGCTTATTATTAGTGCACACACATACACATACCCTTTGTGCAGACAGACACAATTAAATTTTTCCTTCCCAGTTTTGTCATTTGATGAAAATGCTAAAACAGCACAAAGAGGGAAAATGGCGAGTCCAAAACAAGCTATTTTGTGTGTATGCTTGACCTGTCCTTTATAAATAATTGAATATGAAAGTAAACATATATAATGAATGCGACGCCTTTACATCAGAAATCAAATAGGTACAAATTTCTTATGAATGTTGCTTTGGTTGTTTGTTCATTGCATGAACATTAGATGATGTTCTAATGACCAAACTTTGCATCAACTTAAAATTCCAAGTTTCTTTGCAACATGACTCTAGTACATTCATTAAAAAAATAGAGAATGTTGTTTACCCATTTTATGCTATAGACAGTGAAATCGGTTTGAATAATCACTTTAATGGAGAAAACATGCTGTATCTTTAAGGCAAGGTAATTGGCCGGCATACTCCTATTTTCGAATTATGAATTTGAATATAATTTTTACTTCACGACAGATGGCATTGTACATTTTTTTAAAAACCCTCACAAAAGCCAATGCAGCACAAATTGACAAAAGAAAAACGTCAATGCTAGCCACAAAAGAAAGTCCCTAGAATAGCACCACAGCAGCACATGGAACAGCAGGCCAAGATCTCCAACCTGGCCCCAAACTCATCAGATCCCAATCTGATTAAGCACCCATTGGATGTGTGCTAAACAAACAAGGATGATGCACAGAGTCCCCACCGCACAACCCCAGCCCCCAAAGCATCCGCTACCAAAGTCCTGGTAGCAGACAGCACAACAAACCCCCAGAGGTGGAATCATGCTCCAAGGAGCCAGAGCTGCCCTGGCAGCATAAGCAGAACCTACACAATACTGGGCATAATCCTCTCTATTGTAATGTTATTTCATAGATAAAATTTTGTTTATAAACCCCAGATTGGAAAAAAATAAGCAACTGGGCACAAAATGAAACTCTTGCAGCAACCTCTTTTTGTGACTCGTCCAGATAATATTGTATATGGATGTGATTGTACTTCTTTCATTAACACTTAATTTTAAAACAGTACAGCGATTATCTAGTCTCTCCGTCTTAGTTTAGTTACAACTATGAAGTAATGCAAGATGGAAAGCACACTGACTATTGATTAAATAAAAAAAATTATAACTACAGCCATGTGAAGCAATATGGGCACATACTATATCTGTCAACAAATTACAATAGTTAAGCATACAGTATAGTATTTTATATTTATAAGTGAATAATGAAATATCTGAGGGAGTCAGTTTTAATGGGCTTGATGTAGCTGACATAATGAATATCAGTTTTGTTATCTATAATTTACTGGCAAGTGATGAATTGCATTGGGAGCACTGGGGTATCAGGTGTGACTGTGTACATGGCTCACAGATCAGATAGAAGGGCTCCTTTCACCAGATTTTTGGGCAGTCAGGAACAGCACCATTTATCCCACAGACCCCAGTTCAGCTAAACATGAATCACACTGGCCCTGCCATGTGTGAGACATTTACAGTATTCAGCAGATACCCTTATCCAGAGTGACTTACATTTTTCTCATTGTACACCTAGGTGGATTAGTGAGGTTTGAACTGGGGACCTTCTAATCAGCAGCCCAATGCTTTAACCACTGAGCTACCCCTGACCTGATTAAAAAATTTTTTCATTTGTCCTGATATTCGTAAGGCTTGAAAAGTAGTTTGGTGACATAGCTTTTGTCAAAACAGGGTGACAAATAAAATATATTTTATATCTTTTCAATAACATAAATTCAGAATTAATTAGTATTTACATTTTTAAGCCTATTTTGAAAACCAAGAAAATAGATTTCAAGTATTACATTCATGCTAAGTTTGGCAACAGAGGCCCTGTTTTGGACAAAAAGAGTTTAAAATTAGAACCGGACTGTTGGACTTCGAATGTCACAACCATTTGTGCTGCCTGAGCCACATCTGCTCATTCATGAACACAAAAATAACACTACAGCAACAGTGCAAACGTTTGCACCCAATTAATTTGGCAATGTGCTGGCTTTAACCTGCAACCCAGCACAAAAAAGTGCTTGTCCTCATTCCCATGCCCAATCATTACTCATCACTGCCATACTCCATCTTTCTCCCTCCTTTTTCTGTGTTTGCAGGTGTGACAGCCATCATTTATATGCAAATGCATGAAAAATTATTGTGATTTTCCCATTCCAAATAAGCACTGCTGCCAGTCCTTTTTATGTTCTTTTCAATATCATATATTACAGTGATTTAAAAGCCACAGCTCACCCATCTCTCCAACGCATTCCCTCTCCATATTGTATAATTTTGCAGAATTGTAAAATGATTATATAATTGGGTAATTTTATTATGGACATATTAAGTGCCAATGTCTATACTTTATCTGTATATCTGTATATTTAAGTGCCAATGTCTATACTGTATCTGTAAATCTTATCTCCGTGGTATTCAACTTCTTTATGTAAATGAGAAAAGAACATATAAAGTGTCTTCTCCTCTCCTTTTCTATAAGACTTTTCCCCTTGATACAGTAAAACAAAATTGCATACCTTTCTAACTACCCCCATACAGGGTTACTGGGACCCAGTAACAGTTTGACAGCAAAATTTGCTAAATGCAGTTTTGGACTTTTACTCACTTCGGCATATTATTATTATTTTCTGTTTTCACACAAGGATGTCTATAACGAATGTTTCATTTGAAAAAAAAAAAAAGCTTAAATGCTATATAAGGTTAAATGCTATATAACCTTATTTTAAAAGCTTTAAACCACCAGGTTTTAGACAAAACATGACATTGGCCACATTTTTTTATTAAAGCCAGTACATTCTAACAAGCTAATCACATTGCTTTCTCTGGTGACATGATCTGTAAAAATAAGCTACGAGCTGGGGTAAAGCAGTAGCTGCCTTGAGTGAACTAGATGGAGTTTTTGAGAATGTTGAAGCCAGTACACAGGATCTTTACACTCTGTTTCTTTACACTCTGTTACCCCAGTATTAATGGAGTACAAGTATGCATCATTTAATATTCACAAAATGTTTGATGAAACAAGACATTACACTGTGTGCAGAATTAAGTTGCATTTCGTAGGATTATTATGCAACTAAAAGAAAAATTTCCCATCTTACTTTTTTTTTATTTTTATCTCTGTTAAAGTGAGAATAATACTAAAACTAAACAGTTTTAGATAAAAAAAAAACAGTGAACCATTTAGCCACCCTTCTTTTCAATAACAGTCATAAGCCTTCCATTCATGGAGTCTATCAGTTTCTTGATCTGTTGACCATCATCTTTTTGTGCAGTAGCAACCACAGCCTCCCAGACACTGATCAGAAAGGTGCATTGTTTTCCTTCACTATAAATCACCCATTTGAAGGGTGCAAATGGCCCACAAGTTTTCAAATGGGTTCAGGTCAGGTATGGAAGGGAGACATGTCATTATCCCTTTGTCTTTAAGGCCTTTACTGGCTAGCCATGCAGTGAAGAACTTTGATGCATGTGATGGAGCATTGTACTGAATAAATATCATGGTCTTCTTGAAAGATGCAGACTTTTTCCTGTACCACTACTTGAAGAAAGTGTCTTCTAAGGTTAATGGGAGGTCTTCAATGTTTGGGAGTTGATTTTGAGTCCATCTTCAACCCAAAAAGGTCCAACTACCTCCTCTTTATTAATACCAGCCCATTCCAGTACCCCACGTCCACCTTGCTGGCATCTGAGTCAAAGTGGAGCTCTGTGCTCGTTGTTGATCCAGCCACGTGCCCATCCATCTGGTCTGTCAAGAGTCACTCTCATCTCATCAAAAAACACACACCAACATCTTAGCAATATCAAGAGGACTGCAGCCCTCTGAAAGACTTACAAGTTTTTTACTTTTCGGAGTCAGTCGAATATCTTTTTTGGCCCATTTTGAAAAGAAGAAAAGAAGCTGCCTAATTGCTTGATATATGGTGTTGATCTCCATAGGCCACACCCTCTCTTATTACACAAATACACATCACCTGATATGCTTAACCCCAATAAGCAGTGTTGGGGGACGTTACTTTTTACAGTAACTAATTACATTACAAAATTACTGTCTTCAAAAAGTAATCAGTTACATTACTGTGTTACTTTCTGATAAAAGTTACTAGTTAGAGTACTTTTCAATTGCTGAAAATTAAAACTCCTTTGTGCTTATACTAATACCCCTATTTCACCTATGCGGTTTTGTGCGGTGGCCTTAAGTACGGTTCATCATGATTCACCTCGAGTTTTGGCACTGTGATTAGGTTCCCATCTTTACATACATAATCCGAGTACTCTAACTACTCTACTTTGTAACGCATTACACCCAACACTGCTAATAAGCATTCAAGTTTATACTGCTTGGAGTTGGAAAATATGCACAAAAAATGTTATACACTGTAAATCCAAATTTGTTCACTGTACTTTTTTTTTTTGCTATCAAAGTGTTTAACTTTTTTTTTCATACACTTGAGACAAAGTTATGATGTGTTTTCACCCTCAAAATGTATGTTAGATGAACAGAATAGACACAGTGCCATGCAAAAGTATTTATAATCCTTGAACTTTTCCACATTTTGTCACGTTTAAAGCAGGGTTAGGTTATGTATAAAATATCTCAAGCTTTGAACATCTCGCAAAGCACTATTCAATCCTTTATCCAAAAATGGAACAAGTGCGGTACAACTGCAAATCTACCAAGACATTGTTGTTTCATATTCATATGTTTTGGGCACATTTCTCATCACAATCTCATTCTCATTAAACTGAACTCAATTGTTAGTAACTATTGGTTCAATGAATGTTTAATAACCTCCATGTTAGGATAAAATGCAAAAGGTGCAGTATGTGTCATGGAGTGTCAAAGAGTTACAAAAAATGTTTTAATTACAAGGGTACTTAGGGTTATGTTTTATGTTACATTAACCAACAGTAATTATTACTTCAGCGTGTGTGTTTGCACTTAGGTGTGTGTGTTTGTGTGCGTGTGTGTGTGTGCGTGTGTGCGTGTGTGTGTGTGTGTGTGTGTGTGCTCGTGCGGAGGTGTTTTGATATACACACATGCTTCCGGAACTAATTATGCGTGTATATCAAAACACCTCCGCACACACACACACACCTATGCAGAGGTGTTTTGATACACACGCATGCTTCCGGAATTAATTCTATGCTTGCAATCCAAGGTTCCACAGTATTGCTGTATTGTAAGATATTGTTTTATAACTAAAACAAAAATATTAAACAATGATTTGGATTCGCTAGATTAGTTCCTATATCAGGGGTAAAATACACAAATACACATACTTTTTTTTAAAAAAGGGACTGGTTCAATTATAAAAGAAAGTACAGTGGAACCTCGGATTGCGAGTAACGTGGTTTACGAGTGTTCCGCAAACCGAGCAAAGATTTTAAAAAATTTTTTATTCGGAAACCGAGCAAGTATTAGTTTACGAGCGCCGAGTATCATGCTTCACACACGCGACTCTTATTTTGACACCGAGCGTCACTCTCTCACCTTCTGAGACTGACAAAGCCTGCAGATCTCCAATTCTCTTCAAGGAATTAATGGCCATAAAAAAAACATCTTAAGAGTCCTGACAAGCACTAACGAGGAGAGATATTAGATCCGAGAACCACACTCTGGTCGGCCAATGGGGCGCTATCAATAAGTGGCGCAAACCATGTTGACGGACCCTCGCCAGGACTCCTGGGAGAGCTCATAGCAGAGCTAACGAAGGAAATGCGTAAAGGCGTAATCTAGCCCATGTATGGGCCATTGCGTCCAGACCCAGGGGAGCTGGAGGAGTCAGATAGAAGTAAACGGGACATTGTGCTATTACTTGTTAGGCAATGAGGTCCACCTCTGCTACATAAAATCTTTCCCAGATCTGACTGACTACTTGGGGGTGGAGTTTCCATTCCCCATGTGTCACAGCTTGTCTGGATAGCAAGTCTGCTCCCACATTCGTATGCCCCGAGTAAATGTAAATAGCCCTGAGGGACAGGAACTTGTCCTGTGCCCACAGCAGAACCTGGTGCGCTAGTTTGTTCAAGCGGTGCGAGCGAAGTCGTAGTGTTGTCCACCCGCACTAGGACAGGGTAGCTTCTCAACTGCTGGAGGAAGTCATCATTTTGAGGCAATTGATGTGCCACGTGAGAAGATGACCTCTCCAGCTCCCTTGGACTGGACGGCCATCTAAGACTGCACCCCAGCCTGTAAGGGAAGCATCTGTCATTAGCATCTTAAGACGACAAGATAGACCTAACTTGGGACCCAAAGTCAAAAACCAGAGTCTGAACCACATAGAAAGGGTACGAAGCCCTGGCGCATAACCCTTATTTGCCTCTGGGGATCGGCTCTTGAGTGAAATCCCCTGGCTCTTAGCCACAACTGAAATGCCCTCATGTGAAGAAGGCCCAAAGGTATGATCTTGGACGCAGCTGCCATGAGATATAACGATCTCTGAAAGTGATGAACACTTTCTGGTCTAGCTTGATTTCCTTTAGAGATGGATTCGACGTGGGAGGGAGACAGCTGTGCCTGCATTGTGATCGAATCCCACCTGACATCCAAATATGTTGTCCTCTGAACAGGAAAGAGAAAGCTTTTCGTGGCGTTGAGTCTCAATCCTAAAGAACGGAGATGAGCTAGGACGACATCCCGATATCGAAGAACTAGCTCCTGAGAATGAGCCAGAATCAGCCAGTCGTCTATGTAATTCAATATACGGAGGCCCTGGAGCCAGAACTGCATCCATGCATTTTGTATATGTGTGGGGTGACAGAGCTAGGCCAAATGGAAGGACCCGATCACCAAAGAAAGGGAGGGGGCGTCGCTGAGGTCCCTCCCCCCGGCCACCCGACAGAAACCTGTCATCTAATTTTGAGAGCTTGGGGGAATGTCGCTTCTGCGGCCAGTCGATATGCAACCATTCGACCGCACGTGTTACTACTTCGAGTAACTCCTCATACGCTCTGTCATCACTAGAGGAGCGTACTGAGGTGGCTATCTCCATGGAAGCAAGAGAGGAAGTCTCTTTCGCCCCTCTCAAGAAGCACCGGAGCGCTCTTGAGAAGTGGACGCTAAAAATACCTGATCCGGCGAGAGCGTGAGAGAATGGGGGAATTCCGTCTCATGCGCGTCTTCCAAATCGGCATGTGAACCCCACGGATGCGCCGCGGCTCACGGTTTCTCTTTAAAGAAGGCGAGGGACGTACAAAGCACCTTATTAGGGAGGAGATTACAGTGCTCACAATCTCCCTGGAGCCCGAGGAGAATGTGCTCTTCCTCCAGACACTCAAAACAAAAATCGTGGAGCTCGCCCGCCAGACGCATCTCTTAGTAAACTCCGCCATATTGGTGAGTTATCTAACACTTTCTGTTTGTATATTCGCTTGCACACAATCACATGCAAACACAATGTAGTCCTTGAAGACAAAAAGACCTGAGGATGTTACCAGTTCACTCCTATTTTTTCCCATTTTCTGCAAACCCCGCAGGTGCACCTCATGATGACGTCACCTGACCGAGGTTATATAAACCAAAATCTGGCGTGTTTGACACACACATGCTTAACAACCGGTTGAACAAAGAGATGTTCCCATAGCGTTTTCACACAGCATCGAGTGTAGCTTTTGAAAGGGAACAAGAGGGTCCTGCGCACCTTATAGTGCTTGGGCCCTATTAATAATCTTTAGGAAAACAAGAGGGTCCTTTGCACCTTATAGTGCTTGGGCCCTAATAATAAGTGTCCATTGAGTGCAAATGTAAACGTCCGTGAAGGTATACTATATAGTATATTAAAACAGAACACCAACTTTAAGAATAGTCTAGTATACTAGAGATATACTACGAGCATAAACTGGGCTAGGCAGCAGTGTTAGGTGTAATGCGTTACAAAGTAACGCATTAGAGTATTCAGATTACCTTTTTGATGTAACAAGTAATCTAACACGTTAGGTCCGCCATTCATGCAATCAGTTACTTAGTTACTTTTTCAAAAATGTAATCTGTTATTCAGACAATTTATGTAATCCATGAGCCAGACAGCAGTCATTCCCAATCCAGTGTGTGAGTGGGTGTGTGTGTAGGAAAGTCATCCTAAAGCCCGCCCCGATAACCCGCCCTTCTGTTATTCCTGCTGTTATACCCCTATCTCACCTATGCGGTTTGACTATGCAAGGACCGACGCGCGGAAAGATGGAAACCTAATCACAGCACCAAAACTCGCGGTGAATCATGATGAACCATACTTACGACCACCACGCGAAACTGCATTGGTGAAATAGGGGTATTAGTAGTTAACAGATTATAGGCCAAACTTCACTGAGTGATGATGGTAGAATAAGTATAAAGGTCTTGACTAAAACAACATGCATGAGGAAGCACAAAGGAGTTTACTTTTTCTGCAATGAAAGTACTCTAACTAGTTACTTTTATCAGAAAGTAATGTAACTGATTACTTTTTGAAGACAGTAATTTTGTAATGTAATTAGTTACTTTAAAAAGTAATGTCCCCCAATCAAAATTGAAACCAGGTCATACACGGAAAGGCAATAATTAGCCTGAGGCTTGGTAATATCTAGATTAAATGGAAGGGGCGTATACTTTATAAAATAGAAGTTCGGTGACCATGAACTTATCCATTTGGAGTTGCTGTACAGATACTAGTGTCACTGATGGCTTAGCTCTGACAAAGCCTTTTTTGAATAGTTTTTCCTTAGTTGAAGAAGCCTATCTGAGATACTCATGGCCATATAGATTTATACTGAATTGGTATGTTTGTATGCTGTCTTCGCCAATCTCATGAGTTTACTCAGGTTTGTTGATGGTGATGTGGTCGGCTGATATTTTTAAAACTAAAATTGCCATTTGTACCAAACTCTCAATCAGTAAAAAGCTGAAAACCAGCTAAGTTGATTACGGGGGGTCACATCACAAATAACAATCCAAGGTTTAACTGTATATTTATAAATAAATGTTATGTGAATTGCATTTTTATGCACCTTTACAGGCTACTTCAAAAGTTTTAATTATGTGCTCTTTTCCTGCATAAATGTTCAGGGAGAAATATCCCAGGTATCATTTACCTGGATAGACTGGACCAAACATTTAAATCATGTGGGTTGGTAACGAAACTTATAAATGAATAAGAGAGAGATGCCAAGTAAAACTATCAGCTTTCCATAGCTTCACTTGGCATCCTAAGTTTTATTGTCTTTTTTCATTTGTAAGAAATTACAACCCGACACAGACTTCACTCCTAAATGTGTATTAAAGCATGCCTATTCATCATATAATTTATTCATCACAAAAGCGTTTCTCGCTCAGTATTCAGTTTGACTCCGCTGAATCTAGAGCACTGCATGTATTCTGTTACTGTTACACTATAATAAACTTCGTCTCTGTAAAGACCTTCGACATCGTCTTCTTTTTTCCATACATTGGTGAGCCAGCCAGGATGAATTTACAAAAAAAAAAAGAAAAGGAAAAGGTAAGACAGTTTTTTCTTTCTTTATCTATACTGTTTTGCCAGAGAAACCCCTCATTTGAAGGACAGAAGAGAGTTTTTATTCAGTATTAACAGGAGGAGTCCTTACTGTATGCCTATTCTACAGTATATAATTTTGTTTAGATTCTAACGGAATTTAATCAGCCTGACATAGTGTGGTGGCAAAGTATTGTTGTACAGAATTGTTGTTTCTAATATAACTGAAGCAAAGTGTTTAAGTTGATGATTTTCTGAAGTAACTAAAACTTGGTGTTGGTCTGTTATAATTCTGTTAAGATTATAAAGTAATGAATCAACCCAATGCAATCTGGTGGCAGAATTGTATTAGATAGTTTGTTTCTAAGGTAAACGAAACAAAATTGTATGTTTCTAACATAATTTTTTCATAATTTGTGGAGTAATTATGAAAAAAAAAATCTAAAATAACTGTATTTGACCCAATGCAGTGAGGTCTCAGAATTAAGGTAGTTACCCCGACACACTGTGGCTCTGTGAAAATTTTAAACATTAACCTGATGTAGTGTGGTTTTGCTCGACGTACTGTGGCAAGTGTTTTAAATAAGAAATATTGTTTTATGCCCGAAGTGCTGTGACTAGAAAGAATAATAATAACAAAGACCTGACATAGTGTGGTTTTGTCCAACGTATTGTGACAGTGTAACTTTTTGTCTTCCTTTAATTGTTTAGGTTTTTTGAAATAGTTTAGGCTTGTGCAAAAGCTTAACTAGTTACTTGAATACGCAGAAAAGTTCAGATTTTTTAATCTTGATAAAGTGAATAAAATAGAGGAGTAGTCTTTGAAACTAGGCATTTTGAATAATTGTTGTATTTTTATACAGTTTAAACAACTTTCAAAATGGAAGAGATGATCGTCAAATACATCGCTAAGCACGGTTCACAGGGAATGTTTGATGGAAGAGAAGGTTACTGGTGAGTGGGCTATTCCTAAGTTTGAGACTTACCCTAAAATGCCTAAAAACAAAAAGGGAAAATTTCCAATGTGCTTTAAGCTGTTCGTGCTTCATATAAGATGACTAAAAGGAGAGTAGATGAGTTAAAGGCTAAAAGCGAGCATCTCAATCTTGGGATAATTTCTACTAAAAATTATCAGGCTAGTAAAACAATATCGAAAGAGGAAAAGATCAGAATGCAGAATGAGCTTGCACTTTTTAGAATTAACAACAACATGCTCATATCATCTGTTGAAGCATTGAATAGTGATTTAGCAAGTAGAAGTAAAGGCAGTTTGTCAGTTAACTGAGAAAAGCAACAAAGCTGAGAAAAGCAACAATAAAAATTTGCTAAATCTCAGATTTTTGGAAAGGACAGACTTGCAGTAAGACAGTGAGGAGGGTTGGGAAAAAGATTAACACTTATCTAGTCAGTACTTGGATTGTACAGGTAGATTTCCCATGGCACCAATTCATGCTACTACAACTATGCATTCTAATGAATGAGAGGAGGAACCAGTGACCACTATTATGGTCAGAGGATTTAATCCAAATGAATTAGAAGCAGTTATCAAAAATATTGGGAAATTTGACCCGGCAAAACGAGATCCTTTAGAATTCTTGAGACATTTAGAGGAATATACTGAAGTTTACCAATTTACTAACGGCGTCGAATGTGCTTCGTTATAGAGGTGCTAACCAGATATTATTGCCAAAATGACAGTTTTATACCATTAATGCTAATGCTTAGAAACCCTATCCTGTGTCGGTAATCTATGTTAAAAACCCATATCAGAACAGTGGTTGTAAGATCTCTTGGAAAAAAGAAGACCATGTTTCTGAAGAAAGAGTGGAAAGACCATCACCTTATAATCCTGATAGCCTTCCAGTATGCTATTCATATTTCTAGAGGATGTAAGCTTTTTCTCAAGAAAACAAGTTCCAGAAATGTAATTAAATAAGTTGCAGGCCACAGTCCCCTTACGGAAAAAAAATATGGCAATATATTGTAAAATATAATGCAATATATTATATATATATATATCATTTTAATTTCTAGGAAACTAGTGCTTATATTTATTAATATATTGCAATATATGAATGGACCATGTATGGTTATATATTGCAATGATAGCAAAAAATATTATATTTACACTTATAATTGTTTTATTGAAAAATTATTGAAACTTCATGCAAGAATTAAACACACTTTTACTTTGTCAGTGTGCTCTGATTACCCATAGCAAAGGAAACTCCTAGATGAGATCTCATGTCATGTCTCTCCTTTTTCTCCTAGACACAAACGAGCCGTCACTTGAATGAGATTTAGGCGTTTTCTGCATCTTCTCAAAGGTGTCTCAAATGTGACTCATTACTTCTAAATCTCAGAGATAGTTTATATTTGTCTTGTGTGCGACTTACATACTGTATTTTTTGTTTCCCCAAAGCAGTGTTTTCCACACATAAAGTATATAAGTATACATAAAGTATACTTGTAAACTGTGCACTTAGGGTTTCTGCTACTGTATGTCATGTAGAATTAAACTCATAATTGCTATACAACAGTACAACAGTTGTGTTTAAAAATTTACATTTTACTACTGCCGGAATGAATGTAGAAAGGAAAAATGTAGAACTCACAAAATGCACATATTATTATATATTATGTCCTTGATATAATGTTTGATAGAGAGGGTGTCACTTTATTTTAGACTGCATAGTTAATGTATGCATTCTTTTTTTTCTTCTTCTTCTTCTTATTATTATTATATGGTTACACATGATCTTATAAATCTGTTCTATTTCTTGCCTATATGATCATTTAAAAGATTTTTTTCTCAGTCATGTGCTTATAGTTAGTTAAAATGAAATAAAATTGAGTTAATTATATTGCCTAGGTTGTGCTGAAAAAAATCCACTCTATATTGCACAACCCTGACTCCTATATATCTATTAAAACATAATATTGCAAAGAATGGCTAAAATGCTTTGGGGTTTAATGGCTAGGGTTCTCTGACAAACAATGCCATCTACACTAAAGAGTGTTTAGTACTTTTTTAGATACTTCATCTTACACTTCACATATGGGTAGATGGAGGGGAGGGTTAGGAGGTTTGATCTCTGAAATGTGAAATGAATAGAAAATAAAATAAATCTAAATATTGTATTAAAGGTCATATATATTTGTTGTTGGGAAACACTCCATCTCAGTGCATGTGCATCACTCGTACAGTCAACATCCGTGCACCCGTGTACTGTTTATTATAACACTGTGAGCACATATGTCCGAGAATAAAGCATCTTCTTTTTTTTTTTTCTGTATGTGTAGGACAACTTTCACCCACACCGCATGAGGTGAGTCTCTATTCGGTAAACTAGTGTGTGTATGTGTGTGTATGTCCTACACAGCAGACGCCTTACCCCTTTATGTGCAGGTTAGTGTGTGTGTGCGCTTGGTTGAGTGAGAGTCTTAACTGGTAAACTGGTCTGCGCGCATGTGTGTGATAGTCATCCTACACAACAGCCCCCTTCCCCCCTTCTTCCTCTCCTTTCTCTGATTTAAAAGAATTCTTTTCAAAGGTAAAGTGCTAGTTAATTTGTTTTATTTTTACTTTATATTTTGTATTAATTATTTTTATATGAATATTTTTGGGTTTGTGGTTATGGGGGAAATTTGCTTTAATATGCAAGTGTTTTGGTATACAAGCACGATTCCAGAACAAATTATGCATAAGTAGCAGATACTCAACATCATCAACTGTTCAATATTTTACAATGATTAAAGAAATAAAAAGCAAAAATTACCATTGAATTACAATTTTCAAGTGTCCAAAGTGTTGTCTGATACTGTGCAATATATGCACACATACAGACCCACACTCCAAATTTAGCTGACCCACATATGGAACACATAAAGTGTGTCCAGCTCAAATTCATCTTCTATAGTCATGAAACCAGCAAAAATGTGCACAGGCAGATAACCAGCAAAAAAACCCAGCAAAAACGTGCACAGACAGAGACTGAAGTGCTAAAAACAAAATAGTACAGGCTGAATTAATAAAATTTTCACATGACAAAATGACAAATAGGTTGCAGGAGCTATAACTGAATCTGAAATTGTATACCTCAGCTATGGTAGGATCAGAATTTAAATGAAATGTCAAGAAATTTGTATCCCTTTCACATGTAAAATGACAAAAGAAACAACCATGTTGATCAACACTACTTTCAGAGTACTGCCCAAACCCAATTTGTGTTACATTATGAGCCTCATTAGGCAACCTGCTTTCACTCATCCTTTACAGCATGGTGCTTATCAGACATCTACACAGAATGCCACTACTTCTGCTGCATAAGTAGCCAAAATACAATGTTAGAGAGCATATAGAATCTTACCAATTACAGTATGCACTCAATTGGTAAGATTCTATACCTAGCATGCTACAAACTGATGAATTCTGGGCTTACAAATGATCGTCTAGAGAATGACCAGCTGTGGAATTAAGCATCCATTAATGTTAGTAGTGGCTTAAGTCTCACCCGAGCAAATCACGTTAAGATAATTATAGCTGTACGTGTGTGTGATGCTACGAGAGTGCTTCAGAGTGCCTGGTCACATCTCGAGGAGTGTTTTGATTGCCCTGATATTATTGATAAATCTGTTAAAAAGTTTTATAATTTCCCCCAAATCAGCATTCCAGTAAATCCTTTAAGGAGTTTTAGCTCACCAGGTTAAGGCTCTGGGTCACTGATAAGAAGGTTGTCGGTAAATCCCCAGCTCCACCAAACTGCCACTATTGGACCCTCGAGCTAGGCCATGTATCATGACTCACTTTGAATGCAACTTCCTAACAAGCTGTTGATTTGAAAAGAGACACATTTCACAGTGCTATAATGTCACATAGAGGTTTATTCTAAAACATAACAGAGCAGAGTAATTTCCCCTGCAAAATTCATGACTGAGTTGTTGTTGGTGATATCTGGGTACAGCACATACGACGTCAACTTTAAATTTATATCACACAAACATACTTGAAAATGGCAATCCATCACAGGTTACATCATGTCCTAACCAGTTTTCTTTAAAAGGGGGGTTTGACAATTTCTAAACAGTTTCTATGTATCTTAACTTTTCTCTCTGCTGCGTTGCCCCACCCAGAGCACTGCAGGCAAAATAGTATCAAGCTAGCACTTTGAATTGAAAACAAAGCATTCATTAAATTGCTTGTAAAAGAAGCCATGTTCCTTTGATGCACAGATTATGCTCTCCTTGTCTAATTTGTGGCTCCATAAAATATCCCCAAATGTGCAGTTGGTATGCAAGCCTTTCCCTTAGCAGACTATTCTAAAGACTTAAAGCATGTTGACCTGAGCTGGAATATAGGCACGACACAGTTACCTTCCTTGTAACTGTTGCACCTGCAGAGGAAACCTTGCAACAAAGAACAGTCTGTTTTCCCTCCTCAGCACTGTGCCCCCTATCAGAATTCAAGGAAAGCTCCTCCTTCAATATCTAACTAGCACCAACTGTTGATTGGGACACTCCACTTGCCACAAAAAAAGGAAGAATGAAATGCTTAGAGGCAGTTTTTGCAAGGTCTTTCTTCTTTTTAAAAGCTCCATGCTTAAACACTACTGTATCGATTTCCACTGCAGTAAGGATCCTAGTTCAACTGCCTTATTCTGAAAGAATGATGTGTGACAATATGCTATGTTCTAAGTGTAAAAATCTGAAATTTGATTTAGTTCCATATTTCTCTTGATCCCAAAACCCAAAATGTTTTCAATGTCTTGTTTTTTCATCTATCTATGCATCCATCAATGAATCTATTTATCTATTGCTGACAACAGTATGACAGAAGGGAGATATTGTAAATTACAGTAAAACATTACAATAAATAACAGAAATCAAATCAACTCAATCTTATACCTGAGTGGATTAATTATCTAACTCTCTAGTGTGTCCTGGACCCAATATTGGGTAATGCAGTCCTGCTGTCAAGCATCCTTAATATCTCTGGTTGCTCTGGAGATTTTATATTTTATAGAGGACGTGCATATTGTAGTCTTCCAAACTCTCTCCTTTAATTTTCTTCTAACCATCTGTTTGCAATATTATGAAGAACAATAAGGTTTTCTTTCCCTTCCTATCCCCCTTTATTTTTGAGGATTTAACTGACTATATATATATATATATATATATATATGATTGATTCAATCAATAGACAATGTCACATACAATACTGTGCAAAAGTCTTAAGCACCCAATGTTTTTTAGTACAAACTTACTTACTCACTCACTCATCGTCTATACCGCTTTATCCTGTATTCAGGGTCGCGGGATGCCTGGAGCCTATCCCAGGAGGGAATGAGGCGGGGTACACCCTGGACAGGGTGCCAATCCATCGCAGGGCATACTACAAATTTGTATGTTTTTTAGGCTTTATTATAAAGCTAGTACAAAAACATTTCTGATTTTCATCAACCATAAAATGAAAAGGTAATTGAAAAGACAATCCATCGCAATATAATGTGCTACTTTCTGGAATACAAAAACAATATATATTGAACTGTAAAATGTAGGATGCTCAGTAAAACTTTGTAGCTAATTATCTTATAAAACCGCACAAACTGTACCTGAGATGAAAGCGACCTCAAAGTATTGTTACACTAAATACTGACTTTGTTTAACTCATTACAGTTCATTTATGTTTTTCTTCTTTATTTTAGAAACATTCCTGCTCTACAACATTTATTTGCATGTGCACTGACTAAAGAAATAACATTTATATTTGTCCTGATATATATGTGATGACATGTGACAGACCATAGAGACATTTGACACAATTCGTCATCACTGGAAGACGACGATAGAAGAAGACCTTCAATAAGCTCAACCTGCGAAAATGTCGAAACCATTCAGCAACTTGTACATGATGATCGTTTTAGAACAATCCACAACATTGCTTCCATTGTTGTTGTGTCATACGGAACAGTCCAGGCAATCCTCACTTGTTTGAACATGTGCCGCGTTGCTGTCAAGTTTTGTCCCCAGGCTGCTGACCCAGGAGCAGAAGGAAACATCGCGTTAAAGTCTGCCAAGAACTACGTCAGCATGCTGTGGATGACCCGTCTTTCACATTGAGGATCATTAGCGGTGATGAAACTTGAGTGTAAGGGTACGATCCCGGGACGAATTAATTCACAGTCTTCACAGTGGAAGAGCCCATGATCACAACCCAGATAGCACCCTGCTGAAGGGCCAACAGCAGTGCATACATTGGGCCAATGTTGGCATCAGTAGTTGGCCCAATGTCATTTTATTCATTGGCACACCGTTGGTTCAGTAGATAATCACAAGGGTGGCCCAATGTTAGCACAATGTTGATTCAGTAGATAATGGCAAGGTCAGCCCAATGTTCGCACAATGCTGGTTCAGTAGATGATAACAAAGTTGGAAATTAAATTAGACTCTTTTCATTACTGCCAATAATAAAAAAACACATATATCCAGAAATGTATTTATTAATTTGATTTGTGATTAAATTATTACAAATTAAGAATATATATGTAATCATTATGATAATAAACTATAAAATAAACACCTAGTACAAACACCTTTTCTCTCAGCAAGGTGGATGAAAATAGATGCATACAAACAAAGTACCCATTGCCTCAGACTGTCTTTTATATAATTTTACATCGATAATTTGAGCATTGTACATTAAAATGTACTTCAAAATATGTCCATCGAAATATAGCAAAATTGTTTCAATTGCCGACTACACTCAAAATTTTTTTATTATAGACAAAGTTTATTAAGTATTTGCATCCCTTTGATTTTATTTAAATAATATTTTTTTCAAAAATCATGTAATCAGATTACTTACAAGTAATTAAAATTTGTTAATTATAAAAACTTAACAAATTTGATTTAATTTAATTTGATCAAATTTTGAATTTGATTCTGATTTAATTTAATCAGTAAAATAGTATGAATTTAGTTAAAATGTCTGCAGAACAAGATTCAAATAATTGAATTCTATGAGACTAATTTACATACAAATCTTGCAAATGGAATTGTTCAGAAGCGGAAATGAAGCTGTTCCACACTCCAATCGGTAGAGGGCGATAGCAGCAGCAGGTGAAGCAACACTTTCATTAATCCGGTTTTTGGTTGTTATTCTTAAAATATGCCTTGAAGCATGAAATGTATGAAATACACTCACCTAAAGGATTATTAGGAACACCTGTTCAATTTCTCATTAATGCAATTATCTAATCAACCAATCACATGGCAGTTGCTTCAATGCATTTAGGGGTGTGGTCCTGGTCAAGACAATATTTGAACTCCAAACTGAATGTCAGAATGGGAAAGCAAGGTGATTTAAACAATTTTGAGCGTGGCATGGTTGTTGGTGCCAGATGGGCCGGTCTGAGTATTTCACAATCTGCTCAGTTACTGGGATTTTCACGCACAACCATTTCTAGGGTTTACAAAGAATGGTGTGAAAAGGGAAAAACATCCAGTATGCGGCAGTCCTGTGGGCGAAAATGCCTTGTTGATGTTAGAGGTCAGAGGAGAATGGGCCGACTGATTCAAGCTGATAGAAGAGCAACTTTGACTGAAATAACCACTTGTTACAACCGAGGTATGCAGCAAAGCATTTGTGAAACCACAACACGCACAGCCTTGAGGCGGATGGGCTACACCAGCAGAAGACCCCACCGGGTACCACTCATCTCCACTACAAATAGGAAAAAGAGGCTACAATTTGCTCACCAAAATTGACTGGAAAAAGACTGGAAAAATGTTGCCTTGTCTGATGAGTCTCGATTTCTGTTGAAACATTCAAATGGTAGAGTCAGAATTTGGCGTAAACAGAATGAGAACATGGATCCATCATGCCTTGTTACCACTGTGCAGGCTGGTGGTGGTGGTGTAATTGTGTGGGGGATCTTTTCTTGGCACACGTTAGGCCCCTTAGTGCCAATTGGGCATCGTTTAAATGCCACGGCCTACCTGAGCATTGTTTCTGACCATGTCCATCCCTTTATGACCACCAGGTACCCATCCTCTGATGGCTACTTCCAGCAGGATAATGTACCATTTCATTTCAAATTGGTTTCTTGAACATGACAATGAGTTCACTGTACTAAAATGGCCCCCACAGTCACCAGATCGCAACCCAATAGAGCATCTTTGGGAGGTGGTGGAACAGGAGCTTCGTGCCCTGGATGTCCATCCCACAAATCTCCATCAACTGCAAGATGCTATCCTATCAATATGGGCCAACGTTTCTAAAGAATGCTTTCAGCACCATGTTGAATCAATGCCACGTAGAATTAAGGCAGTTCTGAAGGCAAAAGGGGGTCAAAGTATAAAGTAATACACAAAGTAATACAAAGTATTAGTATGGTGTTCCTAATAGTCCTTTAGGTGAGTGTAAATAAAATATGAAACAAGGTGGTCTGTTGTTTTTGTATATTGGGATTTGGGAGGAAAAAAAATATATTAATGTTAATGAATTAATATATTTTTAGAAGTTATTAACAATTATCTAAGTACATTTAAAGTAAGTTGGGTTTATTATGTGATAATACATAATGCTCATCATATTGAGACTGTGTCTGTTCCCCTAAACATAAATTTAGAAAGACTCAGAAAGTCTGTTTTAGTAATTTAATTAACATAGATACCACAAACTCAGATCATACTCAATGCGCAGCCAGCACCTCTGATCTGAAGCTAGGACTGTTAAATATTAGATCTCTAATAGCAGTTATTGTTAATGAAATTATCACAGATCAGGAGTTTGATATATTATGTTTAACAGAAACCTGGATTAAACAGGATGAGTATGTAGCTCTAAATGAAGCTAGTCCTCCTGGATACAGCTACATACACCAGCCTCGGCTAACTGGTAGAGGAGGAGGAGTCGCAGTTATTTATAACGATAATCTGTCTCTCGTACAAAAACACAGTCTTAAATTTAATGCATTTGAAGTTCTCTATAGTAACACGAAGTCAGCTCAGTCGATCCCGCTAATCATCATTTACAGACCCCCAGGGCCATACTCGGATTACTCTGTGAATTTGCAGATTTCCTGTCAAACCTTGTTGTTTCTGTAGACAAAGCGTTAATTGCTGGAGACTTTAATATTCATTTTGAGAATCCAGAAGACCCTCTGAGAACAGCATTCTTGTCCATACTGGACTCAGTAGGAGTAAATCAGTCTGTAGTAGGACCCACTCATAAAGCAGGTCACACTCTAGATTTAATATTATCCTTTGGATTAAGTATAGGAAATATAATCACAATTCCACAGTCTGATGTTATCTCAGATCACTACCTTGTCTCGATTAAAGCGTGTCATAGTAATAATGTATGCACAGCACCGCGCTTCCACCTTAAACGTACATTTACATCAAATACCGCACAGAGCTTTATCAATAATCTTCCAGAGTTATCAACTTTGATTGGATCGCCATCTGACTTCCCAGAACTCGAACAGGCGAGTAAGCACTTCGTTATAGCTTAGATAATGTAGCTCCAGTTAAAAGGAAAATTATTAGAGATAAGAAACTCGTTCCTTGGTATAATGACCACACACGTGCTTTAAAACAAACCGCTCGAAAAATTTTAACGTAAATGGCGCCAAACTAAATTGTTAGTATTCAAAATAGCTTGGAAGGAGAGCATCCTGAACTATAAAAAAGCTCTCAGTGATGCTAGATCAACGTATCTCTCCACTCTTATAGAAAATAACAAAAACAACCCGAGATTTTTATTTAATACCGTAGCTAAATTAACTAAAAACAAGACCACTGCAGAAATCTCCACAACAACATCATGCAGTAGTGAGGATTTTATTAACTTTTTCAATAACAAATCATAAATATTAGGCAAAAAAATTCAGGCTTTGAAACCACACAATTTAAATAATTCAGATGAACTATCCACATCACATCAGAACTTAGAACACTTTACTCCCCTTGAAGCGAGGGAACTATTTTCCCTCATCTCTTCTTCATAATCGTCAACCTGTATATTAGATCCTATACTGACACATTTTCTCAAACAGATAGTACCAGCAATAATAGAACCCCTGTTGAAAGTAATTAACTGTTCACTCAGTAGTGGGTATGTCCCCAAATCCTTTAAATTAGCCGTTATTAAACCGCTAATCAAGAAACCTGACCTTGACCCCAGTAAGCTTTCTAATTACAGGCCGATATCAAACCTTCCCTTTATCTCCAAGATTCTGGAAAAGGTAGTATCACAGCAGCTATGTTCACATCTACACAGAAATAGCATAAATGAACTGGATCAGTCAGGATTTAGGCCTCATCACAGCACAGAGACAGCACTTGTTAAAGTAGTAAACGACCTCCTATGGGCCTCTGATCAGGGTTGCGTCACTATACTTGTGTTACTGGACCTCAGTGCAGCTTTTGACACCATTGATCATAGTATTCTCCTTCACAGATTAGAAAAGGTAGTAGGAATTAGGGAACTGACTCTTGTGGCTCAGATCCTATTTGACTGATCGTTATCAGTTTGTAGATTTAGATGGTGACCATTCCTCATGTTCTCAAGTGGAGTTTGGTGTTCCACAGGGTTCAGTTTTAGGCCCACTGCTTTTTTCCTTTTACATGCTTCCTCTGGGCAACATAATTCGTAAACATGGTATTAGTTTTCATTGTTATGCTGATGACACACAATTATATGTCTCAGCAAAACCAGATGAGAAAAACCAGTTTGCTAAAATTGAGCAGTGTGTGCAGGACATACGAGATTGGATGTTAATTAATTTTCTTCTGCTTAATCCTAATAAGACAGACCACAAGTAGCTAGTAGTAAGGTTTCTGATCACACTGTAACTTTAGATGGCCTTTCTGTTCCATCAAGTGCAACAGTAAAAGACCTTGGTGTGATTATAGATTCCAGCCTTTCGTTTGAAGCACATGTAGATAATATTACCAGGATAGCTTTCTTTCACCTTAGAAATATTGCCAAGATTAGAAACATATTGTCACTAAATGATGCAGAAAAACTAGTTCATGCCTTTATCACCTCTAGGTTGGACTATTGTAACGCCTTACTGTCTGGTTGTTCAACTAGGTGTATAAACAAGCTTCAGTTAGTACAGAATGCAGCAGCGAGAGTCCTAACTAAAACCAGAAGGTACGAGCACATCACCCCTATCTTATCTACACTGCATTGGCTCCCTGTGAAATTTCGCATCGATTTTAAGATACTACTTTTGACATTTAAAGCACTAAATGGTCTCGCGCCATAGTATTTGAGTGAACTGCTAGTGTCTTACGATCCGCCACGCCTACTTCGATCAAAGAATGCAGGCTGTCTGTCAGTACCACGTATTATTAAAACTACAGCAGGGGGCAGATCTTTTTCTTACAAAGCCCCAAAGTTATGGAATAGTCTTCCTATTAATGTTCGGGACTCAGACACATCCTCAGTGTTTAAGTCTAGGCTAAAAACCTATTTATTTAGCCAAGCGTAAAGGCGCAGATCTGGGGGACTCATGGATGTAGAGTATTCTGGTGAACTGGTATGTTTAGATGCTGTCCTCCCCACTCTCATTGATCACTCAGGTTTGTTGACGGTGAGGTGATTGGTTGCTTTACATCTCAGGGAGCCCTCATGTCTGTGTTTCCTTCTGGCTCGCCCTTTTAGTTATGCTGTTATAGTTAGTCCTGCCGGAGTCCTTGCTTGCACTTTGCACTAAATATACATTCACCCTATACATGTTGACTGTGACCATACCTAACTGCCATCTCTCCTTATTTTCTGTTCTCTCCTCTTCTGCTCTCTCCTCTCTCTCTCTCCCTCTCTCCTTTCCCTCTCTCTGTTTCTCTGTCGAGCTATACATGTCATTCCTGAGATGCCAGTGATCCAGACCCCTCTGACCTCTGGACCCGTCTAACCCGTCCTGGAGTCCTGCTTCTGGTTGGAGATTTCGTCGCATGGATGCCCCGTGTGGTCTGCCTGGATTCGTGTGGTGGCTGGGGATGGTTCCATGAAGACTGTCCTGTCATCGATTGATGCTCTGGGGACCTGTGACTTCAGTTGTTCGATAGCTCAGGACTGGAATCTCCTACAGTCTACCTGAGCCTCCAGGAACACACTGGACTCCTTTTAATTTTAATTTTAAACACATCTCCTGTTATACTGAACTTCCAGTACACATTATTATGCTGATCAATCCCTGCTATCCGTTATCACCCAGATGAGGATGGGTTCCCTGTTGAGTCTGGTTCCTCTCAAGGTTTCTTCCTATTACCATCTCATGGAGTTTTTCCTTGTCACCGTCGCCCTCGGCTTGCTCATCAGGGACAATCTTATCATTTTGATTCATACATATTACATACAAACTTACTTCTTTTATTGTGTAAAGCTGCTTTGCGACAATGTCAATTGTTAAAAGCGCTATATAAATAAAATTGACTTGACTTGACTTGATAATTCTCTTCATTATGAATTTAAAACAAATTGGATTTATTGGTCCGATATACATAAATCTCATTCTTGCTCATTTCATTTACAGTACATATAACTAACGTTTATTAGTTTGGTTAAGCTAGAAATATGTAATCCAAATGGATGGAAATTTTATATGCAATCAAAATGCATAAATCTTAATTGTTAGCCCTAAATATTTTTCTGAGTGTACCTTAGTAGATATATTCAACAACCGCATAAACATGCAGTGCCCTCAAACAAAACAATATGTACTGTATATTAGCCTTTTAACATTTCTGGCACTTACCATGGCAACAATCCCTATGGTTCTAACCTTGCTATGGCTCCGTATGCTACTGTATTCACTGGCAACAGGTGAATTAGCCTAGGAAATAGCTTATTCTTGGTTACAGTTGCTTACAGTTGTTTTCCGGGAGGAAAGGAAAAGAGTAATAAATTAGACAAGGAAAAGAAAAAAAACAGTAAATCCCTAGTTGCACACTAAACATGATTCAATATACAGATATTGCCTAGCATAATAGTGCATAGCTAAACATCTTTCTCACCCCATTACAGCAAAACTACTAACTGCATGCTTTTCATGTTACCACCACAGATTCTCAACACACTTATGTCTTACTCAAGGGTATTTACATCTCATTTGGAGGAATATTATATCAGAGGTGGGTAATATAACCATTACACAAAACCATGGACACACTTTAATGTATTTAAAGTTTATATACAGTACTAACATAGCAATACATAGAAAAATAAGTATGCACAGTTGATTCCAATCAATGTATCTATGCACACTTTTAGAAGATATGATAAGACCACCACAGATACTAACTAACATTAATTAGCAAGGGCATCATGATTATTTTCTTGGAATTATTTTTTTTTCTTTTATTTAAAGACAGACAACCTGGTAAATAAAGATGTAGATGATAATAAAAATACTTCAGATCAGCAATTAGAATATTTTATTCCGCTTCCAGTGACCGAACTAATAGTACATATTTCCTTTGCAAAATCATCAGCCTGTGCCCTATTCAGTTATTAAACCCTTGATTAAGAAACCTGACAATGACTCTTGTCATTTGGCAAACTATAGGCCAATATTAAACCTCCTCTTTAGCTCCAAGATCATAGTAATGGTTGTAGCACAGTTATAGGAATAACATTCATGAAATGCATTAGTGTGTAGATGTACAGGTTAACATTTCTTCACCACATAGAAACATTTTTTTTGGTGTTCTACAGAACACATCTGTTTTAGGCCCACTGTTTTGCATGATGCAGAGAAACCTGCTTTCATGCTTTAGTTACCTCTAGGGTAGACTATTGTAATGCATCTTGATGTTCTACTAGCATAAATAAATGTACTGCATAAATAAGCTCCAGTTTACACAAATGTACATTTATTTAAAATTGGGACATTATGTGATAAACTAACACAAAGTGGCACATAATTGGAAGGAAAATAATAAATGGTTTTCAAGATTTTCTTTACAAATAAAAATCTGAAAAGTGTCCATTTGTATTCAGCCCCCTTTACTCTGAAATCCAGTAGAACAAATTGCCTTCAGAAGTCACCTAATTGGTAAATGGAGTCCACCGGAGTGTAATTTAATCTCAGTATAAATACAACTATTCTGTAAAGCCCTCATAGGTTTGGTAGAGAACATTAGTGAGGAAACAACTTCATGAAGCCAGAGGAACACACCAGACACTTCAGGGATAAAGTTGTAAAGAAATTCAAAGCAGGGTTAGGTTATAAAAAATATCCCAAGCTTTAAACATCCCATGGAGCACTGTTCAATCAATTACCCGAAAATGGCACAGCTGCAAACCTGTGCCATGACACTGTCTACCTAAACCGACAGGCCAGGCAAGGAGAATTAATCGGAGAAGCAGCCAATAGGTAATGCCCATGGTAACTCTGGAGAAGTGGCAGAGATCCACAGCTCAGGCGGGAGAATCTGTCCACAGGACAACTATAAGTCTTGCAATCCACAAGCCTGGCCTTAATGGATGAGGCAACAAGAAAGCCATTGCTGAAAAAAAGGCATAAGAAGTCCTGTTTGAAGTTTGCAACAAGCATTGTGGGGGACACACAAACATGTGGAAGAAAGTGAGCCTTGTTGTGCCTTGAATAATAAAAGCTACAGTAGAAGCCATAGCCTTTTCTTACAAATCCTCATAGTTAGAGAATAACATTCCAATTTAGGGTCAGGATTTAGACACTGTCTCAGTCTTTAAATCTAGGCTGAATTATTATTTTTTTTAAAAATACTATTATTTATTAATTATATAATATTATAAAAAAAAATTTAATATAAGACATTTGCAAAAATATTTTCTTTAGATAAAGCAGCAGAGCAGACTCAGGCACAGAAATTTGTGGTAACCTGGTACAGTATGTTTTATTTTGCCATTTGCCATCAAAATGCATGATGATACATATTAAATATATTAAAATGCTATAAAATAATTCTTCCATATAAAAAAAAAATTACCAAACTAACCATTATAATAGAATAAAATATTTGCTAGACATTTTTTTTTAAATCGAACGCAAATATTTTGTATGACTGCATTTAGTGTTGATTACAGTGCACAATGGGTGGCCAATTTATGTGTAAGAATGATTCTCCATGATCGCGGAACCACTAATATTTGAGTCCTAGAATGTTTGAACCATTAAAAAAGTGAAAATCTATTGATGGGTGTCACAGCGTGCGCCTGTGATGGGCGTGCACCCAAAAATCTTGTATCGCTCCCCGCTCACTCCGCGCTCACTAGGTGAGTGGCCTCCCCTTCTGTAAGTATGCGAAGTAGCAGGGCTGCGGAATTAGGCACGGCTGGTGAGTTATCATTGCTAATGATCCCAGGCTTCTCCCTGTGCTATAAAACACAGTGGGGAGTGTAGCTCTGGGTCTGTTGGGTTATGGAACTTTGCTAAGCGGTGTGAGTGCGACGCGGGGCAAATGTAACGCACCCCAGGGACTTCAAAGAGGCGGGTACGCCTTTGATCGCCGCAACAGGGACGGCCGCGAGCTCACTGCCGGAGTTTCCGCGACTCTTCAGCTCTCCTAATGGAGTCGAATTTCGTGGCCCTGCCGTCGAAGAGGAAAAGGCCGCAAGGAGTTTCACGCCACGGCCCCTGTTCCCAGCCGGGGAAAGTCACCCAGCCGCCAGACGAGCTGCTGTCCAGACGGGCCCATTCTGCCCGCCTCCACCGCTCACCAGTCTGTGCCCGCATGCCACCAAGGCGCTGCCCACCAGACCAGCACGTACACCAACATTCACAAACATAGCTGTGATTTCTTTTGTGAATTTTTGCATAGTGCAACTTGAACAACATTGTGGTGAACCATTCCTTACCCTATTCCAGTAATCCTTAGCAATATTCTTTGTTATGTTAATTGCATCGTATCGTATTTTGATATGTGTTCTAAAAACAATCACATGGAAAGTAACAAAGGCAATATCACAACTCTAAGTATACCTTTAAATTCTCCATACAGTAATGTAACACAAAAAAAGAAAACCTATTATATTGTCTTCTCATTACTCGTTTCTTTTTATTTTTTATTTTATGGTTGAGTGTCATACATCATAGTCAAGCATCATACTCCAACATCACAAATGAAGGTTCTGTTCCATAATAGAAAAAAATTCTATTCCAGCTCCTCTATGTTTTACACAGTCTTTGCTTTTTAAAAGTTTGCCTTGGAAGCAAATTGACAAAATGAAGCAAAAGTTGGTCTCAAGGGATTATTGCTCTTCACACATCACATGAACGTCTCACAGAGAATTTAAAAAATGTGATTAAATGCACATAAAAAATAACAGATAAAAAGCAGGGACAAATAGTAAGAATACAAGATGAAAAAAAGAACATCAAGGTGATCACTGGAATTAGAAATTGTTTAATACATGGGGTTGCAGCAAAAGATAAAGAAAGTGGATTACTAAAGTAACAAGAGATAAAACTATCAAATACATCAGGAACAAAAACGCTAAATAAAGGAGTGAGTCAATGATCAAGAAAGAAGAAGAACAGAGCAGAAAAAAATAATAGACTGTACATTTTAAAATTTGTTCAAGTACACACACACACACACACACACACACACACACACACACACACACACACACAATATTTTGACAAATTAAACATTGGGTACTTCACAAACAACCCACTCATAAACAACATTTTTAAAAGAAGATTTTCTGTATCTTGGGAAATAAAAATCTATATGTTACTACTGTAGCACCTTAAAATAAAGTAAACTACATAATTGTCTTCTCCATATGAATTTAGTGTACATGATTTCCAAATTGCTAGCTTTGCATGCACAATTATTAAATAAGTTAAGGCACATATACCTTTTTTTCTATTTAAAAATAGAGTATTTGTTTTCAAAAATTAATAAGCATTAGAAGCCTTTGTACTTTTGCCAAAAGTTGGCAATTTGTTTTAAATAAAAACTACTTGATATGATGCAATTATAAAATTACTTCAATAGGTACTACACTGCCTGCCACCAAAAAAACTAAATAAAAAGTTGCACACAAAGAATTTATTCAGTCAACTTAGATTTGATTTTAGCACACAATGTGTTGCCCAGGTCATGTGTGAAAATGCTTCATTATGCTCCCAGAAGGAGCAAAATTTGGGTCCTGGAATATGGCCATGCTATCAAGGAAGAAATTACATTGATGTGGATACATTACGCCTCAGGCGGACACAGACACTTCTTTATGCGAGCTGCATGAGGCCATTCCACAGTACAAACACAACACCGGTATGCCTAACTTTTATCAGCACATCACCTGCACCACCAGAGGTGAAAGGACACTGGACCATTGTTATACTACACTGAAAGACAGCTACAAGGCACAATCTCGACCCCAGTTTAGGAAATGCAACCACTCCGCCATTTTCTTCATGCCAAAATCAGGAAGCACTGATGTTTTAGGTAATAATACATTTTATTTATAAGCGCCTTTCAAACACTCAAGGACACTGTACAAAAGTTACATAAAGGCACGTAGAAACAAGACAAAACAAAAACAAACAAAATATACCAGCAACAAAACAAAAATTAAATACCAAGAGAAACTGTGCAAGAGAGAGGGCAGGAAGGATTTAAGGTGGGTAAGCAAGATTAAACAGGTAAGATTTGAGTTTGGATTTAAAGAGAGACAGTGAATCAATGTTGCGGATTTCTGGCGGTAAAGAGTTCCAGAGCCGGGGAGCAGAGTAACAGAAAGCCCTCTGTCCCATGGTGGAGAGACGAGCAGAAGGCACAGAGAGATGGAGAAAAGAGGCAGATCTGAGAGAGTGAGAGGGAACATGAATATGAAGAAGATCAGATACGTAAGAGGGGGAAATGAAGGAGTTTTAGTGATGATGCGAGCTGCCGAGTTTTGAACCAGTTGAAGCTTATGAAGAGTTTTATGAGGAAGACCGAAAAGAAGAGGAAGCACCTCTAAGTTAGTTCCCAGCCTTGACTGACTTAATGACTAATGTCTTGACTGTGATGAACTACATGAATCCCACTTTCCATAAAGAAAATGTTAACATCTCCTTGATTGAATCAGTCATGAAAATTACCCTCATTAGACTAGAGGACTATTCTAGGTGAGGCAGAGAAAAAACTCAGTAAGGCTTTACAAGATGGCAAACTCTCTCATATCACTCTCACAGATTTCCAGTGCTTGCAGATTCCACGTTCAATCGTGCCCCTGGGATAAATATTCCTCAATTTAAAACTTTGGCTAAGTGGTAATTCCAGGCTCTAGTGTGGCAGCAGAGCTCAGGTTCAGTCTTCAATGCAAAATTAAAATAGCCACAAGAAGTTGTCTGCTCCAGTCAATCGACTCTGCAGCAGTCCTCCTTCGTGCATTTTCAACACAAAGTGAGCACAGTTTATTTCCATGTGGACCATGACGGTGCGCTCCGATGTGAGCCGCTTTATTCAAGTCATAATATAATATAACATATTTTTGCTGCGTAGTTTGTTTTTTTGTGTGCATAAAAATTGGTTTTCATTTGAATGTCACATAAGAGATGCGCGCACAAACACACACATCTCTCTGTGCAGATACACCTAGGTGCATTCCGATCGGCGTGAAGTTCTCTGCACAGTATACTTCACAGGGTGTTCAGTCATGTTAAGTGTGATTCCAAACCGCAGGGCGTGAAACTACTTAGTTCAAATGGAACTGTAACGGTGTAGGGAACAACTGAACAACAGTTCATTTAATCGGAAAGGAGAATGAAAGATTTCCCATCTGTCATCGCTTCTCGCAATAATGCAGATCAAACATAATACACCTGTCCATAAATAAAAAGGAATATTTAGGCATATACAGTACGCAAAATATATTTCACAAATATTACAGATTAAAACAAGGAAAGTAGACGTGCTGAGGTTCAGTTCATTGTGATGCGCACAAAAGATCTAGGAAGGAAACGGCTTTCGTTATTTTACAAAATCTGAGTATATTCAGTAAATTTATGAATTACACTCAAAGTATCAAATCCAACTATGAAGCCTCATTTAATTGGTACCATTAAACATTTATTTCTATTAATTTTATGTTTTGCTGGGGAATTTTACGCAGAGACGTCTGCTCGGTCTTGTTAATTCGTGTTAAACCCCTCTATTCTGCCAATTCCCCCATCAGCAAAACCGGTTTGATAACGTCACACCTATTGTGAATGAAAGGTGAGAAGAGGTCTCATTTCATTATTATGAACATAATTTAAGAATTACACTCGAAAAATATCAGATCCAACTATGAAGATGAACTGAGCGGGCGGTAAAGCACTGATTAGACTGCGTAGGAAATAGGCTCAACATCCCAGAGCCCAAACCTCAGTTAAATGACATTTTTAAATTAACAAATATTGTAAGTAAACAACATAGCACAAATTTTGAAAAAAAAATTAGACTATTCTCTATTTTAGGTGTGCCAGGTGCCACTGTTCTTATATTGCTCTTTGTCCGGGTAAATTTCCATGTACTGTGAGAAACAGGTACATCTGTATGAATAAACCGAGATGCTTGTTTCTTAGCCCCACCCCCGTGAAAACGGCGAATTCAAGGAAAGGCTCTCCCGCGAGAGGTTGTGTGCGGACCACTGAGCTTCTAAGGATTTTAAAATTGACATTTGTTACTGTTTTTTAATCCCTGCAATGGAAGAGTCTGAGAATTTATTTACCATAACCTGTGTTGTATTGTTTTTAATCACACAACCTATGATTTCTTTATGCTCTTTTACAAATGAAATATTTTTATGTTATACTGTAAAAACTGCTGGGTTAAATGTTAAAGTGATGGGTTATTTTATTTGAACCAAGCAGTGGGTAGCAAGTAGTGCTCTGTTGTTTTTCTGGGGTACTGATTTAACATTTTTTATGCTTGCAAAAGTTGTGGCCTCTTTGTGGTTTGTGTATATTATGACTGAAACAAAGCAGCTCATATCGGCAGCGTTTTGATCAAAGGGAGATGAAAAGTACAAAGTGAAAGCATGTACCAAAAACAGCAGCTTTATTTCATTCATAAAATACTCAGATCACGAACAACAATATAGCACAATGCATTTTGTCTGTGATTGGCTGAAATGTGCTTGTGAATAAGCCTTATACCCCTATCTCACCTATGTGTAGTTATCGCGGTTTCGTGCGGTGGTTGTAAGTACGGTCCATCGCGATTTTTGTGCAGTTTTGGCGTAATGAATAATGTTTCCATCACAATGGTACCACAGTTTTGTATGGTTTTATGCGGAAGAGAAATTGGGGTATTTGGAGAGGAGCCATCACAGTGTCTTCGGGGTGTCATTACGTATAGGTACGGTGTCGTTGCGGTTAACTGCTGTGTTTTTTCGGTTAAGTTTTGGTTTAATTTCGGAAGCACTATGGCGCTGGCGGAAGTCTCACGAAAAGATCACGGCGCATACGGAAGCACCACGTTTAGTATGTAAACAATGCTGTACAAACGTTCTTATTACGGTTCCGGAGTGCGGAAATCGCGGACTGGTCCATCGCACTTCACCGCGTGAAAATGTACAAAATAAAATGTCGCTCCTCTGCATCTTTTCATTCATTTAGTACATTCCTATAGACAAGATGCTTTTCCTCAAGGAACAAACACTACTCGCCACATCATGTATTATGAAGCTGCTGGGTCTGACTGCAGAAGTTTCTGTCATCAGAAGAGGAAAAGAAAAGAGTTGGAAGACAACAAATTGCTGCAGAAAAAAGGAGAATGAGAAGACAGAAGAGATATTGGGTGAGACAGTGGCTGCAGAGAAGGACATTGTATGGACAGTATGAGAAACTGATGCCTGAACTAACTACAGAGGATCAATCAAGCTTCAGAAACTTTCTCAGGATGGAGCCAGATATCTTTCGAGAACTCATATAACGTGTGGGCCCCAGGATCCAAAAGCAAGACACTTTCTTCAGGAAATCCTTGGAACCTGGACTGAAGCTTGCAGTGACACTAAGATATTTGGCTACTGGGAATAGTTACATGTCCCTTCAATACTCCTTCAGAGTTGCAGCCAATACAATTTGTAATTTCATACCTGACGTTTGCCAAGCCATCATTGATGAATGCTCAGCAGAGGTCATGACTTGCCCCATCACACCTGAAGCCTGGAAAGAAGTTGCTGAAGTTTTCAAGACAAGGTGGAACTTCCCTCACTGTGTAGGAGCTATTGATGGCAAACACATAGCTATCAGGAAGGCTTCTTTTCCATAGTTCTACTTGCAGTAGTTGATGCAAACGTCTCGGGTTACTTGGCTGTAACCCTGTTCCCTGATAAAGTGGGAACGAGATGCTGCGTGAAAACGCTATGGGAACATCTCTTTGTTGCCCGGTTGTGAAGCCTGTGCATGCCAAAACCGCCGAATACCTTTGGCTTATAACCTCTGCCAGGCATGACGTCACCGAATAAGGTGCACCTGCAGGTTATAAATAGGAGTGAACCGGAAACATCCTCAGGTCAATTTTGTCTGAAGGACGCCCAGGCACGCCAGCAGTGCGGCATCGGAACGCAGCATCTCGTTCCCGCTTTATCAGGGAACAGGGTTACATCCAAGTAACCCGAGACGTTCCCTTTCAAAAGCTACACTCGATGCTGCGTGAAAACGCTATGGGAACGAGAATACCAATGCTGCCGCACTGCAAGTGTCTGGAACCCCCAGGTTGTGTAGCAATCGATGAGGCAATCCCCCTGGTTGAGTGAGCCCTGATTCCCAGAGGCGAAGTGTGACCACGCGGCTCATAGGCTAGGGCAATGGCATCTCTCACCCAGTGTGACAGAGTCTGTCTAGTGGCAGACCCCCATGGCAAATAAAGAACTGCTCTGACTTACGCTACTGGCTAGTGCGGTGGACGTAGATCCGAAGAGCACGTACTGGACACAGTAAGTGAAGACTTTCCTGCTCCGGAGCTGTGAAGGCGGAGGACAGAAGGCCTCGAGAACAACTGGGTGCATGGTCGAGAATGGAACCTTGGGAAGATAGTTCGGGTGAGGATTCAGAATAGCTTTAGAAGTAATAGCCATAAGAAAAACCATCTTAAGAGACGGAAGCCTGACAGGCGCTGACTCTAGTGGTTCGAAAGGGGTGCCGGCCAGGCCTTCGAGTACGATAGTTAAGTCCCATGAAGGGACCGTCGCTCTAGTGGGCGGCTTCAACCGTTTATCTCCACTAATAAAACGGGCAACTAAATGGTGCTTGCCCACAGAATCCCCATCATTCAGAGCGTGACAAGCCGAAATAGCGGCTACGTACGTTCTGAGCGTACTAGGGCATAAGCCCGAGGACAACTTTTCTTGCAGAAACTCCAGCACTGAAACAATCTGGCAGTGAACTGGGTCTACATGTCTTGCCATGCACCAATTTTCAAATACACTCCATTTGAGGGCATAAGTTCTTCTAGTGGAGGGAGCCCTGGCAGTTAAAATGGTTTCAATTACGCTGGCTGAAAGCCCAGCATGTCTTAGTTGGTCCTGTTCAGGGGCCAAACGTGAAGGTTCTAGAGCTCGGGCCGGGGATGAAGTATTGTCCCCTGCGCCTGAGACAGACGATCCCTCCTCACTGGAATCACACAGGGTGAGCCGTCGAGGAGAGATATTAGATCCGAGAACCACACTCTGGTCGGCCAATGGGGCGCTATCAATAAGAGGCGCAAGCCCTGTTGACGGACCCTCGCCAGGACTCCTGGGAGCAGAACTATAGGTGGAAACGCATAAAGGCGTAATCTGGGCCACATGTGGGCCATTGCGTCCAGACCCAGGGGAGCTGGATTTGACTTCCTACTTCGGGGTGGAGTTTCCATTCCCCATGTTTTACAGCTTGTCTGGATAGCAAGTCTGCGCCTAAATTCATATGCCCTGGAATGTAAATCGCCCTGAGGGACAGGAACTTGTCCTGTGCCCAAAGCAGAACCTGGTGCGCTAGCTTGTTCAAGCGGCGCGAGCACAGTCCACCCTGGCGATTTATGTACGAGACTACCGCAGTGCTGTCCACCCGCACTAGGACATGGTAGCCTCTCAACTGCTGAAGGAAGTGTTTCAGGGCCAGAAACAGAGCCATCATTTCGAGGCAATTGATGTGCCACGCGAGAAGATGACCTCTCCAGCTCCCTTGTGCTGGACGGCCATCCAAGACCGCACCCCAGCCCGTGAGGGAAGCGTCTGTCGTTAGCATCTTGCGACGACAAGACGGAACTAGAGTGGGACCCAAAGTCAGAAACCGGGGTCTGAACCACAAAGAAAGGGTACGAAGCCCCCGGCGCGTAACCCTTATTAGCCTCTGGGGGTTGGCCCTTGAATGAAACCCCCTGGTTCTTAGCCACAGCTGAAACGCTCTCATGTGCAGAAGGCCCAAAGGTATCACCGTGGACGCAGCTGCCATGAGGCCTAAAGATTTCTGAAAGTGATGAACAGTGACCTTCTGGCCTAGCTTGATTTCCTTCAGGGTGTTGAGAATGGATTCGACACGAGAAGGAGACAACTGTGCCCGCATTGTGACCGAATCCCATGTGACACCCAATATGTTGTCCTCTGAACAGGAAGGAGAACGCTTTTTGTGGCGTTGAGCCTCAATCCTAAAGAATGAAGATGGGCTAGGACGACATCCCGATGTCGAAGCGCTAGCTCCTGAGACTGGGCCAGAATCAGCCAGTCGTTTATGTAATTCAAAATACGGATGCCCTGGAGTCATAAAGGAGCCAGAGCTGCATCCATGCATTTTGTATATGTGCGGGGTGACAGAGCTAGGCCAAATGGAAGGACCCAATACTGGTAAGCTTCGTCCCCAAAAGCGAACCTCAGGAACTTCCTGTGCTGTGGCAATATTTCTATATGGAAATATGCGTTCTTGAGATCGATTGTCACAAACCAATCCTCTAGTTGGATTTGAAAAACAATCACTTTGACAGTCAACATTTTGAATCTGGATTCCTGAGATAGCGGTTCAAGCCGCGAAGATCCAAGATCGGACTCAACCCTCCCCCTCTCTTGGGCAAAAAGTACCGACTGTAGTAGCCCGACTCTCTGTCTGGGAGGGGAACATGTTCTATGGCCCCTTTGCCCAGCAGAGTCTGTAACTGTTGGGCCAGCAGATATGCCCGATCCGGTTTCACGGAAGTGGAGACCACGCCGTTGAAACACGGAGGACGATGTGCAAACTGAATCCTGTAGCCTGTGCCTAGATAACCATCCCCCGACTCCGGCAGTAGAGCCCTCACAGCGTGGCGAGTGGGTGATGACTCGGCGGCATACTCGTTCAGCCAAAGCTAACGCTAAGGCTAGCCCACCGGAGCACACCTCTTCTGCGCTTCACGTGTCCAACAGGTTTGCTCTCCTCAGTGATGCACCCGCTGAGAAACCTGAAAGAGCTCTGGTTATAGGAGACTCTATACTGAGACATGTGAAATTAGCTAGGCCTTTAGGGGCACCAGCAGCAGTGGTCAGGTGTATCCCGGGAGCCAGAGCACTGGACATAGCAGGTAATCTTAGGGCTCTAGGTCAGCATAGGTTCTCCAAGATAGTGGTACATGCTGGAGCTAACGATATACGCCTTCGTCAGTCAGAGGTTAGCAAGCATAACTTTACAGAGGTGTTTAAAATAACGAAGGCAATGTCCGATGAAGTAGTTTGCTCTGGTCCCATCCCAATGAGACGTGGCGACATAGCTTACAGCAGGTTATGGTCGCTGAACCGCTGGATGTCCAGGTGGTGCTCCGAAAACAACGTGGGCTTTATAGACAACTGGAAGACCTTTGAGGGCAAAACTGGCCTGTTAGGGCGGGACAGTGTCCATCCCACTCGGGAAGGTGCTGCTCTCATTTTTTGTAGTATAGCACATAGTCTCAGAAGAGGCCTAGTTAATCGGTGACAATCCAGAGCCCAGGCCAGGGAGCAGACAGACAGGCTAAACCAACCATCTGCTAGCTGCATAGAGTCATCACTCAGGGTTCATCATATTGAGACTGTGTCTGTTCCCCGAGCTAAACATAAACATAAATTTAGAAAGACTCAAAGTCTGTTTTAGTAATTTAATTAACATAGATACCACAAACTCAGATCATACTTAATGCGCAGCCAGCACCTCTGATCTGAAGCTAGGACTGTTAAATATTAGATCTCTCGCATCTAAAGCAGTTATTGTTAATGAAATTATCACAGATCAGGAGTTTGATATATTATGATTAACAGAAACCTGGATTAAACAGGACGAGTATGTAGCTCTAAACAAAGCTAGTCCTCCTGGATACAGCTACATACACCAGCCTCGGCTAACTGGTAGAGGAGAAGGAGGCGCAGTTATTTATAACGATAATCTGTCTATTGTACAAAAACACAGTTTTAAATTTAATGCATTTGAAGCTCTCTATAGTAATCAGCTCAGTCGATCCCGCTAATCATCATTTACTGACCCCCAGGGCCATACTCTGAGTTTCTTTGTGAATTTGCAGAATTCCTCTCAAACCTTGTTGTTTCTGTAAACAAAGTGTTAATTGCTGGAGACTTTAATATTCATTTTGAGAATCCAGAAGACCCTCTGATAACAGCATTCTTGTCCATACTGGACTCAGTAGGAGTAAATCAGTGTGTAGTAGGACCCACTCATAAAGCAGGTCACACTTTAGATTTAATATTATCCTTCGGACTAAGTATAGGAAATATAACCACAATTCCACAGTCTGAAGGTATCTCAGATCACTTTCTTGTCTCGATTAAAGCGTGTCATAGTAATAATGTATGCACAGCACCGTGCTACCGCCTTAAACGTACATTTACATCAAATACCACACAGAGCTTATCAATAATCTTCCAGAGTTATCAACTTTGATTGGATCACCATCTGACTTCACAGAACTCGAACAGGCGAATGAATATCTAGACTAAGCACTTCGTTATAGCTTAGATGATGTAGCTCGAGTTAAAAGGAAAATGATTAGAGAAAAGAAACTCGCTTCTTGGTATAATGACCACAGACACGCTTTAAAACAAACCGCTCGAAAATTTGAACGTAAATGGCGCCAAACTAAATTGTTAGTATTTCAAATAGCTTGGAAGGAAAGCATCCAGAACTATAGAAAAGCTCTCAGTGATGCTAGATCAACGTATCGCTCCACTCTTATAGAAAATAACAAAAACAACCCGAGATTTTTATTTAATACCGTAGCTAAATTAACTAAAAACAAGAACACTGCAGAAATCTCCACAACAACATCATGCAGTAGTGAGGATTTCATTAACTTTTTCAATAACAAAATCATAAATATTAGGCAAAAAATTCAGACAATTTAAGTAATACAGATGAACTAACCACATCACATCAGAACTTAGAATACTTTACTCCCCTTGAAGCGAGGGAACTAATTTTACTCATCTCTTCCTCAAAATCATCAACCTGTATATTAGATCCTATACCGACACTATCACATCAAACAGATAGTACCAGCAATAATAGAACCCCTGTTGAAAGTAATTAACTGTTCACTCAGTAGTGGGTATGTCCCTGCATCCTTTAAATTAGCCGTTATTAAACCGCTAATCAAGAAACCTGACCTTGACCCCTGTCAGCTTTCTAATTACAGGCCAATATCAAACCTTCCCTTTATCTCCAAAATTTTGGAAAAGGTAGCATCACAGCAGCTATGTCCACATCTACACAAATAGCATAAATGAACTGTATCAGTCAGGATTTAGGCCTCATCACAGCACAGAGACAGCACTTGTTAAAGTAGTAAACAACCTCCTATGGGCCTCTGATCAGGTTGCGTCACTATTGACACCATTGATAGTATTCTCCTTCACAGATTAGAAAAGGTAGTAGGAATTAAGGGAACTGCCCTCTTGTGGCTCAGATCCTATTTGACTGATCGTTATCAGTTTGTAGATTTAGATGGTGACCATTCCTCATGTTCTCAAGTGGAGTTTGGTGTTCCACAGGGTTCAGTTTTAGGCCCACTGCTTTTTTCCCTTTACATGCTTCCTCTGGAAAACATAATTCGTAAACATGGTATTAGTTTTCATTGTTATGCTGATGACACACAATTATATGTCTCAGCAAAACCAGATGAGAAAAACCAGTTTGCTAAAATTGAGCAGTGTGTGCAGGACATAAGAGATTGGATGTTAATTAATTTTCTTCTGCTTAATCCTGATAAGACAGACGTTCTAGTCATAGGACCACAAGTAGCTAGAAGTAAGCTTTCTGATCACACTGTAACTTTAGATGGCCTTTCTGTTCCATCTAATGCAACAGTAAAAGACCTTGGCGTGATTATATATTCCAGCCTTTCATTTGAAGCTCATGTAGATAATATTACCAGGATAGCTTTCTTTCACCTTAGAAATATTGCCAAGATAAGAAACATATTGTCACTAAATGATGCAGAAAAACTAGTTCATGCTTTTATCACCTCTAGGTTGGACTATTGTAACGCCTTACTGTCTGGTTGTTCAACTAGGTGTATAAACAAGCTTCAGTTAGTACAGAATGCAGTAGCAAGAGTCCTCACTAAAACCAGAAGATACGAGCACATCACCATCTTATCTACACTGCATTGGCTCCCTGTGAAATTTCGCATCGATTTTAAGATACTACTTTTGACATTTAAAGCACTAAATGGTCTCGCGCCACAGTATTTGAGTGAACTGCTAGTGTTAAACGATCCGCCACGCCTACTTCGATAAAAGAATGCAGGCTGTCTGTCAGTACCACATATTATTAAAACTACAGCAGGGGGCAGAGCTTTTTCTTACAAAGCCCCAAAGTTATGGAATAGTCTTCCTATAAATGTTCGGGACTCAGACACAGTCTCAGTGTTTAAGTCTAGGCTAAAAACCTATTTATTTAGCCAAGCATTTTTGTAAATAGATTAGCCTTAGGTAAAGGCGCAGATCTGGGGGACTCATGGACGTAGAGTATTCTGGTGAACTGGTATGTTTAGATGCTGTCTTCCCCACTCTCATTGATCACTCAGGATTGTTGACGGTGAGGTGTTTGCTTTACATCACAGGGAGCCCTCATGTCTGTGTTTCCTTCTGGCTCTCCCTTTTAGTTATGCTGGTATAGTTAGTCCTACCGGAGTCCCTTCTTGCACTCTGCACTAAATTTACTTTCACCTTATACATGTTGACTGTGACCATACCTAACTGCCATCTCTCCTTATTTTCTGTTCTATCCTCTTCTGCTCTCTCCTCTCTCTCTCTCTCTCTCTCTCTCTTTTCCCTCTCCCTGTCTCTCTGTCGAGCTATACATGTCGCTCCTGAGTTGCCAGTGATCCAGACCCCTCTGCCCTCTGGACCCGTCTAACCAGTCCTGGAGTCCAGTTTCTGGTTGGAAATCTCGTCGCATGGATGCCCCGTGTGGTCTGCCTGGATTCGTGTGGTGGCTGGGGATGGTTTCCACGAAGACTGTCCTGTCCTCGATTGATGCTGGCAGCTGTTCTCTGGTGACCTGTGACTTCAGTTGTTCGATAGCTCAGGACTGGAATTTCCTACAGTCTACCTGAGCCTCCTGGACTCCCTCTAACTGGACTCCTTTTAATTTTAATTTTAACACATCTCCTGTTATACTGAACTTCCAGTCTTACACATTATTATGCTGATCAATCTCTGCTATCCATTATCACCCAGATGAGGATGGGTTCCCTGAGGTTTCTCTCAAGGGTTCTTCCTATTATCATCTCAGGGACTTTTTCCTTGCCACTGGCGCCCTCGGCTTGCTCATCAGGGACAATCTTATCATTTTGATTCATACACATTGCATACAAACTTACTTCTTTTGATTGTGTGAAGCTGCTTTGCGACAATGTCAATTGTTAAAAGCGCTATATAAATAAATTGACTTGACTTGACATGTTCACAGCAAATACATTTTTATAGACTCCATGCAGAGTAACCAGAGTAACCCTAACCCTAACCTTATGTGTACCATTTACCGTTAAAGGTTTTGCTGACAAAATAAGGGGATCATGTGACAAATTGAAGAGATCATGTGGTCATAAATGTTTGGTATCTATACCCCATACTTAATTTCAAGTTTAAAAGTGTTGCATGTATGAATGCAGGTCATTATGGATGAACTCATCATGCCCCACTGTCTTTTAGGCAATGACTGTGGCATTGCTAATCCTTGAGGCAGACATACTGTATATTGGGAGCACCAAGTTTCCCAGACAAGTATTGACCGACACGACTGGATCTGGAAGACATTTTCAACTGTTGTGGGAATTAAATGATCACATTCAGCCATAATTGGCAGATAAAAATCTGTATATTTAGAATGTTTCATATATATACAGTATATATACAAACCCATTTTTAGAAAAAAAAGACAAAGCCAACAGGGTGATCTGATCCAGCCAACTGGCGCAGCACACCCTCAACCTATTTTTACTTACTTTTTGAATGGAGAGCAGAGTGCAAGAACAGCTATCATTAACAATGTATCAGTGCTATCATAAGAATATAATTGATAATTGTATGTTCTTGAGATTAATTTGAATGAAATGAATTAATTTGTTGGTATGTCACAAACTTTGACCCGTCATAGTTATCTTTATGTGCTGCTCATTCATATAACTTTTAGGTCTATGGGATGGAATTCTCTCGTCCTATTTTGATCTTAGATTCTGTGGCAAGTATTAAACTACTGCAAGCAGCAGATTAATGGGAAACTCTAAATTTCAGAGTGCTCTCACTGAAATGCCAAGCAGCTAAATAGCACCAAGAAAACTTCTTGGTTGCCACCACTCACACAGAGAAACAGATTCTGTCAGATACAATAAATAAGAATGGACTTTTGCTGGTTATGTACTTTACTCATCAAATACTTGGTCAGTTTTCTCTCTCTCTCTCTCTGCTTCCTACAATTGTGAATGTCCTCTTATTGTCGCTGTCTGCAACAAACAATCTGCTTCTGACTTCAAACACTATTGCATCATTAGGCATGTCTCGAATAAAAGGCAAATCAAACAACAATGCTTAATACTTAGCAGGTGACAAAATTTTTACTTCAAATACCATGTATTCTATCCATATATATAATTTTAATTTAATTCTATGAAGCTGCTTTGCAACAATAACAATTGTTAAAAGCACTATTTAAAACAAATTGAATCTAATGGAAAAGAATGAGCTCATTTGTGATCTATAAGATGGATAGCATGATGGTATGAATGGCTTTAGACTTCACCATGTTTTTAAGTTATCTGACTACATTTCTTCCACAAAGTAGACACTTGAGCACTGTCCTTCGTGTTGGACAGAAATTTGACCTTTGTGATCCACAACTTTTTTGATGTCCAGGGAGTGTACTTTAAAGCAAATTTTACCTTGAAACTCCTCAGACAAAGTCTACTAAAATGTGTGCCTTATTCCTTTGTGCTTCTAGAAAACTTAAAAAAAACAGTATTATAGAATATAATTAAATATATTTTACTGTTTAGCCTATTTTACTTACAAAGTTAAATACTGCTCATGCTTTTTAATCCATCCTGCATACAAGTAGAAAAGCAGTTCTGCCAAGTCACAACCATTTGTTCATGTCTCTTTTTCTGAATGTCTCTGATAAGCACTTTCAAGCAAAAATATCATGCAGTGCAAGAAAAAAAAGGTCATATGAACTTTTAAGGTTAGACATCAAATTGGACATTGACTATTCGAACGTAACTTATTCTTATTAATTCATTTGACTTTTATATTACCTTGTGACACTTAACTGACAATGATATCAGTATCAAATATTCATATAGTAGATGCTCTCCCAAAAGTAAATTAAGCCTGCAGTCAAAATACTTGCTGGTTCTATTCCACAATCACTAAGCACTTTCTTCAAATTTAACAACCCACCCAATGCAACTTACACTTACCTATTCTAAAGAGACATTGCAGTGCAAATCCAGAATTACATCCACTGCAGAAAGTACTGAAGATAAATATTTTGTTGTGCATTTAATTTCAGTTTATGGCCCAGAATGCACCATGAGACAAACTCTAAAATTATTCTAATGGTAAGTTTCCTTGTTGCCTCTTCTATAAAACCTCCTGAACATCTGCTACGGACCACAGGAAACAAACAATATTGTCAGTTTTATGCTATATAATCAATAAGTGATTTATGCCTGGTATATGTACATGATTTCTGTCAAAATCAAATAAGTAGATAAAGTAAACAGATTCCAATCATTTCTGTAATGATATCCACCTTCACTGCTATTAGAGTAAACTCCAACAGAATGAAAAAGCAACTGAAGATGGCTTTAAAGATTCATGTAAATGCAAATGGTGATGATTACAGGCAACCAAACTTGATGCAACAAGTGACATCCATATTAAATGCCAGCACAGTCAGCATGATATGAGAACTCCTGCAGAAAAAGCAAAAGCCTCCTTGACCTTTTCTGTTGCATTTCACAGGACACATTTCACAGGACCAGTGAACCCTGTAAGCTTTTTTGGTGCTTATCCCATTTCTGATTTTCTTTTCTTGCTCTTGATTGCCATACTTTGTTGTTTGGTCTATTGCCTGACCTGCCTTCACTGGACATTTTGGCTTGCACATATTTGCAAGCTTCAGTAACGCTCTAATATACCTGTACCTGCCTTGGTATCTGTCAGACTACCTTGCTCTCCCAAGGATGCACCAGGTAACTTTGAGTGGCACTAGGCATTAGTGGCATTAGTGGCACAGAGGCGCAGCAGCAGATAGTGAGAGTGCAGCCAGCACAGCACCAGCTATGGTAGCTTCACCAAAGGCAACCTGTCTCATCTGCCTCTTTAATCATTGTCTCATTCAGAAAAATATGCTGGTGACCCAGCTGTTTTTTTATATTCAATTTACCTTACTTGTCAGGAAAGAAACGGTGTAAAGTCAATTAGCTCATCAATGTGCTCACAGACAAAATACTAGCATTTTGAGGAGGTTGCTCAGTATAAAACAAGCTTAGGTTCAATGACATCACTCATTTTGGAATGGATGAATCACAAGAATCCATAGTACATCAAGTCAGCCAAGAGATTCAACTTCTATTCAAGATTCAACTTGTGCCCCTCAAGTTGAATGTGCACAACACCTCTGCTATCTAAATCATGCTTTGTAGAACTTCTCACCTGGACATTTATTAGTAGAGCAAGAACATTCCTGAGGTGAAAATATTTACACAGTTCCCAGTGGTAAAAAAAGATTGTGCCATCTGCCCTCCAAGACGAGTTAGTTTACAGACCCCTTGCCACTGGACACCATAGCACGCACAGAACATACCAACTACTGCAAGGAAATTAGATTAACAGCATGATGGCAGGATAATGAATGAATGTAAAAAGGAAGAAATAAAAATCCTATACATAGAACCAATGACTAGAAAAATGTAAGATAGAAGGACAGACTACTGAGTGGTATGTAATAAGAAAACTAAAAATGGATTGTTACTGCTAAAAATAATACCTAACCACCTTTCGTCAAACTGCTTTTTGACAGTTTTATTGCCCCTTTTATGACCTTTGAATGACCTTTTCGACGTTTTATGGCCTAGAGGAATGATAAAAAGGTCATATCACGCATGCTTATGCGTTAGACATCGTTTCATTTATTTATTTATTTCATTTATTTTTATTTTATTTCTTTATTTCATTTATTTCTTTATTTCATTTATTTGTTTCATTTATTTATTTATGTATTTATTTATTCTTTCATTGTAAGGATTTGTTCAGTGTGTTTTTATTTGAAAGTTATGCTTGGTGAGGGGATACATTTCAAGGTGTTTGTGTTTAACTATTAAGACAGAGAGATTTATTTATTACCAACAGGAGAACAGTGAAACGTTTAATCAGTGTGGTTAAAAAACGTGGATCCCTTTGAATAACTGGGGACTGTTGAACTTGTTAGTTTTTCAACTTACTTAAAGAGAAGAAGAATAAGAAGCAAGTACTGCAGAAAGTACTGAAGATAAATATTTTGTTGTGCATTTAATTTCAGTTTATGGCCCAGAATGCACCATGAGACAAACTCTAAAATTATTCTAATGGTAAGTTTCCTTGTTGCCTCTTCTATAAAACCTCCTGAACATCTGCTACGGACCACAGGAAACAAACAATATTGTCAGTTTTATGCTACCTTTTTGTAGATGTGTTTTCCTAATATAACTATGACATCAATCCCTATTGATGGCAATATATCAATAAGTGATTTATGCCTGGTATATGTACATGATTTCTGTCAAAATCAAATAAGTAGATAAAGTAGTATAAAGAAGTGTTTTTATTTGAAAGTTATGCTTGGTGAGGGGATACATTTCAAGGTGTTTGTGTTTAACTATTAAGACAGAGAGATTTATTTATTACCAACAGGAGAACAGTGAAACGTTTAATCAGTGTGGTTAAAAAACGTGGATCACTTTGAATAACTGGGGACTGTTGAACTTGTTAGTTTTTCAACTTACTTAAAGAGAAGAAGAATAAGAAGCATTACCAGCAGAGAGTCAGAGCCCCGAGTCGCGGGCCCGGGGAAAAATGGTCTCGATGATGCGACTAAAACGTTGTTGCAAGCATACGAGCGAACGAGTCTAAGAAAAGAATACATATGCTTATATGTGCTTATATATATTATACACAAACCTGGTACTATACTTTTCTTGAAAAGAGTAAATTTGTTTCTGTTTGTCATAGCAGCGTTGTAATGGCATAGGGGTGTTAGTTAACATCCATTATCAGATTAGGATGTAATAAAAGTTTAACCAGATATTTTTTCATGGGAAGATGAGGCTAATGTTTAATAGCAATGTTTAGAAAATGCCAAAAGTTTGTGTGTGTGTGTGTGTGTGCGCGTGTACATGTGTGTTTATGTCCATGCACAGGGTTGTAATTAATTTCTAGGTACATTCACACAGGGATAGGAAAACCTTACAGTTTCACTAGAACCTAACATATAAGCTGAGTTAGCTCTCAATGCTAAGTATAAATAACCGGTAATGTGAGTTACACAAAGTATTTTCTTAAAAATCTGAGCAAAAACTGATCTGAAGTAAACAGATCAGTAAATGTTCTTGGGTTGTTCTTGGGGGGTTTAGTCTTTTTTTTTTTCTAGTCTAGTCTTTTTTCTTCCGTCACTAAACCTTCACGCTTGCAAGTTCGGTTAGTTGTCATTGCATATAATGTTATTTTAGAAGCTTTTCAGAAAACTCTTACAAAAACATCCGAGGTAAAGTTGTTGTTCTTCTTTTTCTTCTAGGCTTTGTCTTCCATTACAATATTTCTTCACCTAAGTAAAAAGTAATTAGACTGGAATTTTAGTTACAAATTATTTTTGTAAAGAATCTAACAACATACTGTATCTGAGTTAGAAGTTGATACTGTTGAATGATTAGACTTGTTTCCTCTGTCATTAAACTTACACGTATGAAAGTTCTTTTAGGTTCTGTTAGTAAATGTTGTGAGCAATAGTTTTATTTTAGAAACTTAAGAAAAGAAGAAGTTCTTCATTGTTTAAGACTTGGTTCCTCTGCCACTAAACCTTCATGTATGAGAGATCTGTTAAGCATCAAGACTATGTGTAAGTATAATGTCGTTTTAGAAACTTTTCTAAAGACTAGAGAGTTTCTATTAAACTCTTCTAACACATCTTAAGCGACATTGTTTTCCTAAAAACAAACAATGTATCTGACAGAGAAAAAAAGCTGATATATTTTAAGGTTTAGTCTTGTTTTCATGTATATGTGTCTGTCTACATATGTGTATGATTGTGGAGATGTAACAAGAGGGTGGATTTAAAAAAAAACAATGCACAATAAAGTGATAAACTTTTGTTACAAACCTAAGTTAAAGTCAACGTTCTTCATGGTTTTGTACCGTTCCGCTATGTCTTTACTTTTGAAAGTTCGGGCAACTAAATTTGAATATTAAATCTTTATACGCGTGGCAATTTTGACTACACAGTCTTCTTCGTAAACATTTAGCAACATACTTTATTTGTGGGAATTGATGTTTTTTTTTTTTTCATGTTTCCTCTGTCACTAATGCATGGACGTTCTATCAGGGGTCATAGGGGTGAATAGAAGATAAGGGTTTAGGAGTATTCACTACAGGTGAGTGTCCTTCTGCCTGATGTAGTAAAAGCTTGGCTAGACAACTATGCGTTCAAAGGAGATGCTAAATGTCTGTTAGAAACTTTTCTCAAAAATCTAAGGTAAAAGTCAACATTCTTTAGGGTTTTGTCTTGTTTTCCCTGTGTCACTATGCCTTCACTTGTGAAAATTCTGGTAGCTAAATGTGAACAATAAAGTTTATATGCGTTACAATTTTGACTACACAGTCTTGTCTTTTCATAAACAACATACTGTGGAATTGTTTACGGTGTCTGTCACTAAACCTTCCTGCATGATCGACCTGTTAAGCATCAAGCCTACTTGTAAGTATAATGTCGTTTTAGAAACTTTTCTAAGGACTAGAGAGTTTCTATTAAACTTTTCTAACACATCTTAAGCGACAGTTTTCATTCATGATGGTTTTGTCTTTGATTACATTATTTCTTCACCTATGAAAACCAGAATTTTAGCTACAGAATTGTTTTTTTCATAAAAACAAACATCGTATCTGAGAAAAAAAAAAAAGCTGATATCTTTTATGGTTTTGTCTTCTTTTCATGTATATGTGTCTGCGTACGTATGTGTGTGTTTGAGAGGATCTAACAAGAGCGTGGATTTAAAAAAAAAAAAACTATGCACAATGAGGTGTTAAACTTCTGTTACAAACCTAAGTTAAAGTCAACGCTCTTTATGGTTTTGCCCTGTTCCGCTATGCCTTTATTTTTGAAAGTTCGGGTAACTAAAATGTGAATATTAAATCTTTATATGCAGTGCAATTTTGACTACACAGTCTTTTTTCCGTAAACATTTAGCAACATACTTTATTCGAGGGAATTGTTGGTAGTTTTTTCATGTTTCCTCTGTCACTAATGCATGGAAGTTCTATCAGGGGTCATAGGCGTGATAGTTAATAGAAGATAAGGGTTTGGGAGCATTTACGACAGGTAAGTGTCCTTGTGCCTGATATAGTAAAAACCTGGCCAGACAACTATGAGTTCAAAGGAGATGCTAAACTTCTGTTAGAAACTTTTCTCAAAAATCTAAGGTAAAAGTCAATATTCTTTAGGGTTTTGTCTTGTTTTCCCTGTGTCACCATGCCTTCATTTGTGAAAGTTCTGGTAGCTAAATGTGAATAATAAAGTTTATATGCTTTGCAGTTTCGACTACACAGTCTTTTCAGACTTTTTCTGAAAACCTCTAACACATCTGAGGCAACAGTTGTTGTTCTTGTTGGTTTTGTCTTCCATTACAATATTCCTTCATCTATGAAAGTTATTACACCGGAATTTTAGCTACATAAATTACTTTTCATAAAAATGCAACAACATATCCGAGTTAGAAGTTGACACTGTTGAATGATTAGACTTGTTTCCTCTGTCATTAAACTTACACGTATGAAATTTATTTTAGGTTCTGTTAGTAAATATTGTGAGCAATAATTTTATTTTAGAAACATAAAAAAAAAACATCTAACAAAAATGTAAAAGTAGAAGTTCTTGATTATTTAGACTTGGTTCCTCTGTCACTAAACCTTCATGTATGAACAATCTGTTAAGCATCAAGGCTATGAATAAGTATAATGTCGTTTTAGAAACTTTTCCAAAGACTAGAGGGTTTTTATTAAACTCTCCTAACACATATTAGGCAACAGTTTTTGTTCTTGATAGTTTTGTCCTTGATTACATTATTTCTTCACCTATGAATTTTAGCTACACAAATAATTTTTTCATAAAAATAAATCAAACAACATATCTGAGAAAAAAGCTGATGTCCTTTTTTGTCTTGTTTACTTGTATATGTGTCTGCGTACGTATGAGTGTGTTTGTGGGGATGTAACAAGGGGGTGGATTTAAAAAAACAATGCCCAATGAGGTATTAAATTTCTGTTTCAAACCTAAGTTAAAGTCAACGTTCTTTATGGTTTCATCCTGTGCCGCTATGCCTTTACTTTAGAAGGTTCAGGTAACTAAAAGTGGATATTAAATCTTTATATGCGTTGCAATTTTGACTACACAGTCTTTCTTTGTAAGCATTTAGCAACATTCTTTATTTGAGGGAATTGTTTTTTTTTTTTTTCATGTTTCCTCTGTCGCTAAACCTTCATGCATGAACGATCTGTTAAGCATCAAGCCTACGTGTAACTATAATGCCGTTTTAGAAACTTTTCTAATGACTAGAGAGTTTCTATTAAACTCTTCTAACACATCTTAAGCGACAGTTTTCATTCATGATGGTTTTGTCTTTGATTTCTTCACGTATGACTACCAGAATTCTAGCTACAGAAAGTTCTTTTCTTAAAAACAAACATCGTATCTGAGGGAAAAAAAGCTGATATCTTTTATGGTTTTGTCTTGTTTTCATGTATATGTGTCTGCGTACGTATGTGTGTGTTTGTGGGGATGTAACAAGAGGGTGGATTTAAAAAAAAAGCAAAAAACAAAAAAAACAATGCACAATGAGGTGATAAACTTTTGTTTCAAACCTAAGTTAAAGTCAACGTTCTTTATGGTTTTGCCCTGTGCAGCTATGCCTTTACTAACTAAACGTGAATATCAAGTCTTTACAGTATACACACGTGGACAAAATTGTTGGTACCCTTCGGTCAATGAAAGAAAAACTCACAATGGTCACAGAAATAACTTTAATCTGACAAAAATCTGACTCTCTTTTTTATCTGAAAAAAATTCTATGAATGTTAACCAATGAAAGTCAGACTTTGCTTTTCAACCATGCTTCAACAGAATTATTTAAAAAATGAACTCATGGAACAGGCCTGGAATGTCAAAAATGATGGTACCCCTAGAAAATATTGAAAATAATGTGACCAAAGGGACATGTTAATTCGAGGTGTGTCCACTAATTAGCATCACAGGTGTCTACAATCTTGTAATCAGTCAGTGGGCCTATATATAGGGCTCCAGGTAGTCACTGTGTTGTTTGGTGACATGGTATGTACCACACTCAACATGGACCAGAGGAAGCGAAGGAAAGAGTTGTCTCAGGAGATTCGAAAGAAAATTATAGACAAGCATGTTAAAGGTAAAGGCTATAAAACCATTTCCAAGCAGCTAGATGTTCCTGTGACTACAGTTGCACATATTATTCAGAAATTTAAGATCCATGGGACTGTAGCCAACCTCCCTGGACGTGGCCGCAGGAGGAAAATTGATGACAAATCAAAGAGACGGAAAATCCGAATGGTAACAAAAGAGCCCAGAAAGACTTCTAAAGAGATCCAAGGTGAACTTCATGCTCAAGGAACATCAGTGTCAGATCGCACCATCCGTCGTTGTTTGAGCCAAAGTGGACTACATGGGAGACGACCAAGGAGGACACCATTGTTGAAAACAAATCATAAAAAAGCCAGACTGGAATATGCCAAACTACATGTTGACAAGCCACAAAGCTTCTGGGAGAATGTCCTATGCACAGATGAGACAAAAATGGAACTTTTTGCCAAGGCACATCAGCTCTATGTTCACAGACGGAAAAATGAAGCATATCAAGAAAAGAACACTGTCCCTACTGTGAAACATGGAGGAGGCTCTGTTATGTTCTGGGGCTGCTTTGCTGCATCTGGCACAGGGTATCTTGAATCTTTGCAGGGTACAATGATCTCAATCTCAATCTCAAGACTATCAAGGGATTCTAGTGAGAAATGTGCTGGCCAGTGTCAGAAAGCTGGGTCTCAGTCGCAGGTCATGGGTCTTGCAACAGGACAATGACCCAAAACACACAGCTAAACACACCCAAGTATGGCTAAGAGGAAAACATTGGACTATTCTAAAGTGGCCTTCTATGAGCCATGACCTCAATCCTATTGAGCATCTTTGGAAGGAGCTGAAACATGCTGTCTGGAAAAGGCGCCCTTCAAACCGGAAACAACTGGAGCAGCTTGCTCATGAGGAGTGGGCCAAAATGCCTGCAGAGAGGTGCAGAAGTCTCATTGACTGTTACACGAATTGTTTGATTGCAGTGATTGCCTCAATAGGTTGTGCAACAAACTATTAAGTTAGGGGTACCATCATTTTTGTCCAGGCCTGTTCCATGAGTTCATTTATTTTTATAATTCTGTTGAAGCATGGTTGAAAAGCAATGTCTGACTTTCATTGGTTAACATTCATAGAATTCTTATTTATTATTACTTTTGTCAGATTAAAGTTATTTCTGTGACCATTGTGAGTTTTTCTTTCATTGACCGAAGGGTACCAACAATTTTGTCCACGTGTGTATGTAGTAGTCTGCTTTCTGTGTGTTTTGGTGTGTGTGTGTGTGTGGTGGGGGGGGGGGGGGGTCACCTGAGAGGTGTCAATAGGTCTTACATATTCATGAAAAGTCGTGGATTATTCAGTGAAACAGAGGCTCTGCTGACAAAAGTTAGGCACATCAGTCAGTGTGGAAGAGATGGAAAGTTTCCTCACCATAACATGCCTTGTACTGTTTTTAATCACTCTATACACAACAAATGAAAATACAAATGGTCTATTCTTTAGTTTTTTATTTTCATTTTGTATTCAATTTTTATATTTTATTTAAAAATAAATACCCAAGAAAATTGTGTATAGAGTGATTACAACAATACAATTCATGTTATGATAAGGAAAATTTCAATGTCTTCCATTCCAGGGATTAAAAACGGTAACAATTTCAATTTTAGAATCTGGAATCCAGTTTAAAAAGAGGCCTGAAGCACTGCAAGTCTTCAGAAGAGCCTCAGATCCAAAAGGGTCTTAAAGTGGGGAGGGGTGCATTTTAGTTTCTTTGAATGTATAGGTGAGAACCGCTGATTCACACCTGGGGAGGGGTAAATTATTTGCATTTGAATGTTTCTGACATTGTAAAGCAGACACAGTAACCCTAAAACATGATTATCTTCATCACTACACAGTAAACCCTAATGCTCAATGTAATTAAACACACTGAGTACTGTTCACTTAAATAATTGAATGAGTAATAATTTTGAGTATTCGGAACGTTTTGGTATTTATGAGTTTGTAGAACTGACACTTTGCAAGTTAGCTGAACAAATTCAACAAAACTTAAAAATTATGATGTAACTGATTACCTCAAATATTTTGAGTTTTGCCAACTTAATCGGGTTTACAGTGCAACAGATCCCGAGTTACACTCCCCGCTGTATTTTATTGCGTGGGGAGAAGCCCGGGATCATTAGCGGCGATAGCTCACCAGCCGTGCCTAATTTCGTGGCCCTGCTCCTTCGCGCAACAGCAGAAGGAGAGGCCGCCTAGCTAGTGAGCGAGAAGCGATATTGATTTGGGCACACTAGCCTGAGAGGCCGCCTAGCTAGTGATCGAGAAGCGATATTGATTTGGGCGCACTAGCCTGAGAGGCCGCATATAGCTAGTGAGCGAGGAGCGATATTGATTTGGGCGCAGCCCATCACAGGCGCACGCTGTGACAACTTGTAAAACAATAACAATAATATTTCGAACATTTTGCAGGCTGCCGTTTGGAGGAAACAGATAATAAAGAATAAACCAATTGTTGGGTCAAAATAACCCAACCAGGTGTTAATTTGTAAATGACTCACTACATCTCATTTGACCAAACATGAGCAACCCAACAATGTGTTTACAGAAACAACACAGCATTTTTAGAGTATTTTTTGACTGCTACACTGTAAACCCGATTAAGTTGGCAAAACTCCAAATATTTGAGGTAATCAGTTACATGTAAGTAAACAGCGAGATGCTTTTTAAAGTCCAGTTTCCCCCAGCAGACCCCGAGAAACACTCCCCGCTGTGTTTGAGAGCGCGGAGAGAAGCTCGGGATCATTAGCGCCAATAGCTCACCAGTTGTGCCTAGTTAGGCGGCCCCGCTACTTCGCATACCTGCAGTGTGCACCTAGGCTGCCTACCTTGCTTAAATTTGATGCAAATAAGAAACGGCTATATGTATTAGTATAATTTTAGTACTGTGATTGTATTTTATAAGGTTTTGCCAGCGGTGGTACAGCGCAACGGGGGTCATTATTTATTAATGAAAATTATTATGATCATATCGTACTGCATTTCATTCCCATACTACCGCAAAAACACAAGCGGGGCTGAATGACAACAGCATCTGCTTACACAGTAGCACGTTCTGACAATGTTTTAATTTTATAGCCATTTAGTTTAATTTATTTCGGTATTATCTACTACAAATTTAAAGAACACAAAATTTAAGATGACCCAAAACCCTACACTGTAAATCCGATTAAGTTAGCAAAACGCCAAATATTTGAGGTAATCAGTTACATATTTTTTTTAAATTAATGATGTTTTCAATTTTAAGTAAACGGAACTATAAATTTTTTAGTTTGTTGAAAAATAAAAAAATATATATTGCGAACCACCCAACACGGGAATTGAACCGGGGGTTTTCCGCATGGAAGGCAAAACACTTACCACTGTGCCACGAGTGCTATATAGATTTTTCACTGGTGGAAGTTTTACTTAAGTTATTGTTACTTACGTACTCAAAATTATTACTCATTCAATTATTTAGGTTAATAGTACTCAACATGTTTAATTACTTTGAGCATTAGGGTTTACAGTGTAGTGTACTTGTTTTAATGTTCAACTTCAATGTTTTTTTTTACTCATTACACTATTGTACAGTAAATATCAATAGCTCTGATTCAGATTTTTCATGCTTGTTGTATAAAATACACAAATTACCATTACTGTAGTATTTCTTCGATACAGCATATTGTTTTTACTTTTTTATGACTTAATTATTTTTTAAAAACCGAGATGAAAATGTCACTTTGACCTGGCGGTCATTTCACGAATTACTTTGAAATGCAACTGATTTATTTTGGCCGCTGTCGTTTTGTCACGCCGGTGAGCGCGGCGGTAATAGACATTCCCCTCTTCACACCTCTGTACTGTAGCATTCAGCAGTTTTTTGGACAAATATAATGCTTTTTCCCTCGAGATGGGCGTGGATATACAGTATACATCACTCAACAGAGCCATTCAATGCAATAATTGACAGTGTATGCTCTACAAACACTATGAACACTAAACTAAATCGAAATGTTGAGTAGTAGGGATGTTGTGAGCAGTTATGTGCCACTGATTTTTAGCCTTTTAATTAAATATATATATATATATATATTTTTTTTTTTTTTCAAAGAACCTCTTTAGCAAACTAGTATATGATAATATATGATAGTCACTAGGATATGATAACTATATGATCTTCCAATAGAATAAGTTTAAAGTTTTTATACGTTTAAAAATATATTTGATTCACTGTAATGAAAATCTATATGTGTAGATCTGTCTCTGTCCAGTGCCTTATGCTCCCTTGACCTCACTGAACAATTATTTGAGTTAGTTTCACAAATTAAAACTAATTATAGTTTTTTATTTAATTTTTAAAATATTTTACATGAAAATATGTTTTGATATATTTAAATCAAAATATTTGTGAATTGAGTAATTGCGCATACCACAGGCTGATATAAGGGCTGCCAAAACATTGGTCAATTGCTTTGACACCTTTATTCACAATCAATTTAATCACAAGGCCCGGTTTAACTTAAATGCACCTCATAGATCTGTATGATGATACATATTAGTCCATTAGTATTTGAACAGACAGGACAAATAAATACAGGACAAATAAATACAGGACACTGTGCCTTTTTAATTAATCGAGAAATGTGCAGAGCTTTCACTGCCATCCCATAAGCTGCCGACTAGAAAAGGAGTGATAGTGTTACTGTAAAGGATGATGAGATGAAATGATTACTTCCATCACTACAGCGAAAACAAAAAAATCACTAATTTATCAACTCATTTAAACTAAAGTTACAAATATTGTAAGTAATCAACAATAGCCCACATTTAGAAAAACATTTTTATTTAGTCTCTAAAAAATAATTGTGCATCTATTTCTGCCACTGTTCCTATATGGCTCTTTGTCATCTTTAGCATCAATCCTGTAAATTTCTATGTAAAACCTGTACATCTGTATGAATAAACTGTTTAAATGTATGTATCATGAGCTACTAATCATTGATTTATGTAAACGACTCTGTTCAGGTGTAAGTAAATACTAATTGCTGTGCTGTTTTTGGGGGGGGGGGTGTGTGTGTGTTTCACCTGAGCCAGGTGTCAATAGTCTTACATATTCATGAAAAGCCATGGATTATTCAGTGAAACTTTCCAATACTTTCTAAGTATTTAGTTGTTTTGCTATGGGCATACACCTACGGAGCCCACCAGGGTCATATGGTAAAAAACAAAACAAAACGAAAAACAGAGCAAACCGTGCACAACCGTGAAAATGGCGTATTCAGAGAAAGGCTTGCGTGAGATTGTGCACTGACTACTGAGCATCTCTAAAATTTTATAGACTCTAAAATTGACTTTACCATGTTATAATCCTAGAAATGGGAGAGACAGAGAATTTCCTTATCATAACACGCAATGTATTGTTTTTAATCACTCTATTATTCCTGTACGTGATGCAGTAGCCTCTCGCAGCCGAGGGCCTAGTTGGAATGGGAAGCACTTAATGCTCTCACATTAATTACAGCTCTCAGGCAAGCAAAAGGGGCACATAGCGCTGTCTTCCGAGTGTGTTACTCTGCCCCCAATGGTGCGTGAGTGAGCAGTTAAAAAAAATGCAGTCGGTGACGTCACGTAGTTCGGAGGACGTACTTCAAATTCTACGGCCCTCTCGACTGGGAGTGATCGTAGTCGCCTTAATGTGGAGCCCCTAGTGACTGGGAGGAATTGGACACGGCTAAATTAGGGAGAAAATCTGGGAAAAAAATCTAAGAAAAAATGCAATAATAATAATAATAATAGAAAGAAAAAAAGTATTTAACCCATAAATGTACCACTTTTTTTTTACTTTTTAAATTACACAAGTTCAAGCAACAAGTCTTGATTTAACAAGTTCATGCAACTTCAAATTAATTTAACAATTTAGTGCTGCTGAAGCTCCAGAATGAACAGCATTATCATTCATTCTTATGTGTTTTCAAGTAACACCAACTTGTAACATCTGTACCACCGCAGTACGGGGAAATAAGATCTAGCTCACCGGATTACTGAGTTGACGCTTTGTCCCCACCTAGTGTGTCTACGTGTGTAGTGTCTACACTTTAACACTAATGAAGAGCACCTGTGTATCCCCCGTGTGTCTACCAATATATATATATATATAACCCGTAGCACCTTGCCTGTTCACTGTCGTGCACCTTCTATGTTGTCCTTGTTGTCATGTGTGCTAAATATACTGTGTCTCCTCTCTATTTTCCCCCAGGACTGAGCAGTGTCTGCAGGTGTGGGTCTGTTTTCACGTGGACGGGTCATCACCCCTGACAAGGTCCGCTGGTCTACGAGCCTGTTTATGTTTTGTTGTGTTTTGGTTTTCCCACCTGCAGACCCAGTCTGGGGAGAAACTATTATAGGATTTTGTTTGAGTTGTTTTTTTTCTTTAAACGTGATTACAAAAGGAAAAAAAGAAAAGAAATACAAATAAATTGCTTTAAGAAATGGAGCCTGCTTCTGCGTCCGCTTCTTCTGAGATAGACATCACACAACCCTTAGCAGTTTCAAACAGAAGATTACTTAATAATGTATTTTATAATGGTGTAATATGCATGCATCATGCAGCATTTCGGAATCACATAATGTCATCACAACCTAATTTTAGGAATAACAGAAAACCATCTTTACACTAGACAGTGACAGAATCCAATATTACATTATACGAGAAAAGAGAATTTGCGGATGGTTTTAGCTTTATTTCTTCGCTGAACAGATAAGGTATTTTTAGTTCTTTATGTGCAGCTAGATTCTCATTTGATGATAACCTCCCTGAGGTGAAATAGATGGGCAGCTACTGATTAACAACACAAAATATTATGCCCGGTACCACTTTTAATGGGATCTTGGGAGATTGTGTCAGCAGTCTTGGGTACTGTGCATGGTGGGCTCTCATGGATTGGATGTTCTCGTGGCTTTCTATAGTGGCCAGCACTGACTTAATTTGTCTATTTGTATTGCGTTGGCTTTTCTGTGGGATCAGACCTGACTGGCTGGCTTTTAGTCCCTATGGGAATGGGTGAGCTTTGAGTTTACTGGTATGTAATTTATAATTAATGTTAATGTCTTAATGGTTAGTGGTGTTATCGCTATAGCTGATCATAAGTGCACAAGTGATTACACCCTGGTTATAGTTTTAATGCTAATATTGTTATCAGATTGGCCTCTCTCAGTCCTGCAAAACTGATTGTCTGTTTCTGGTTACAGAAAAATAAATAAACCCCCTTGGAAAGATCTCCCCTTTCTTCCTTACTTTCTGTACCTAATTCTTTTATAAGTACAACAGGAACAAAAGAATCAGTCTTGCTATTCCAATACTTTACGAAGGAACTATACATGGTAGTCCACAGTAATATATACAGTCTTATGCAACAGTTTAGGCACCCCTTGATAAATAACAGATTTTTGGTGATTTTTTAAGTGACGAGTCACTGAAACACAGTCTCTCTTAGAAATGGAAAAAATGCACAATATTTTCAGCAAACATTGGTGCATAGTTACTTTTTATGTCATAAATTGAACAAAGATTTTTTTTAAATATTGTGGCACTGTGCAAAAGTTTGGGCACCCTACGTAATCAGTACTTAGTAAAACCTCCTCTGGAAAATATCACAGCTTGCAAAAGCTTTTTATTGCCAGCTAAAAGTCTTTCAATTCTTGTACTTGGGATTTTCTCTCATTCTTCCTTGCAGGAAGGCTTCTGTAATATTTAAATGAGGGGACTGTGGTGGCCATTCCAAAACCTTCAGCTTGCGTCTCTTGAGGTATTCCATAGTGGATTTCGAGGTATGTTTAGAATCATTGTCCAGTTGTAGAAGCCATCCTCTTTTCAGCTTCAGCTTTTTTACAGTTGTTTGCCTCTAGAATTTGCTGGTATTTAGTGGAATCCATTCTTCCCTCGACCCGTGCAATGTTTCCTGTACCACTTGCTGCAACACAACCCAAAGCATGATAGATCCACCCCCATGCTTAATAGTTATTTGTAAAGCTTTGAAATTGGCATTTACTAATGACAGCTGCTACCATGCATCAGATCTAAAAAGCTGATTAAGGTCTGAAACCTTGTAAAAAGAATCTGAGATTCTGGAACTCTTAGAGTGCCCAAATTTTTGCACAGTGCCATAATAATGTTCCCTTTCAAAAGCTACACTCGATGCTGCGTGAAAACGCTATTGAGAACTTCTATTAGTTTGACCGGTTGTGAAGAACATTTGTATCAAACACACCAAACTTTGGCTTATATAACCTCGGTCAGGTCATCTGATGAGATGCACCTGCAAGTTATAAATAGGTCTGAACCGGAAACATCGTCAGGTCTTTTTATCTTCAAGGACCGCATTGTCTGTTCGTGTGTGTGCAAAGCAGTTTATCCAAAAAAATGTGTGTGTATATATATATATATATATATATTAGTGTTAGATTACTCACCAGTTATGGCAGAGTTTGAGCGGAGATGTGTGCCTCCGTGTGAGAGATCTCTCTCGGGATGGCGATCTCCGCACTTTCTTTTTTGAGTGTTTGGGGGAAGAGCACACTATTCTCAGGCTCCAGGGAGAATGTGAGCACTGCGACTTCCTTCCTATTAAGGTGGTTTGCGCTCAGCTTGCGTTTTTTAAAGAGAAACCGCAAGTCATGGCTCGCTCCTGGGGTTCATGTGCCGATCTGGCAGAAGCAAGAATCCCCCAAATGCTCAAAGTTAGACAACAGGTTTCTGTCAGCTGGCCGGGGGGAGGGGCCTTAATAACACGCTCTTCCCTTCTTTGGCGACCTCCATGACGAATTAACTCATTCATGGAAAAAGCCCTATTCATCCCGTGTTCACACACGTAACTTTAAATGGCCTTTCTGTTCCATCAAGTGCAACAGTGAAAGACCTCGGTGTGATTATAGATCCCAGCCTTTCATTTGAAGCTCATGTAGATAATATTACCAGCATTCTTTCACCTCAGAAATATTACCAAGGTAAGAAATTTACTGTCACTAAACAATGGAGAAAAACTAGTTCATGCTTTTATCACCTCTAGGTTGGACTATTGTAACGCCTTACTGCCTGGTTGTTCAACTAGGTGCATAAACAAGCTTCAGTTAGTACAGAATGCAGTATCAAGAGTCCTCACTAGAACCAGAAGATACGAGATCACACCTACCTTATCTACACTGCATTGGCTCCCTGTGAACATGTTCTGACTGATGGGGTTTCTGTGGGAAAGCACCCTTGCCCCCTTGCCCCCTTGCCCGCTTTATTCGTGGAGCGGCTGCCACTAGACACCCACTGTCACATTGGGTGAGAAATGCTATTGCCCTAGCCTACAAGGTGCGTGGTCAGACTTCGCCTCTAGGAATTATGCCCCATTTGACCAGGGGGCTTGCCTCATCAATTGCTCTGGCAAGAGGTGTCCCCTTGCAGTAAGTATGTGATGCGGCAGGTTGGTCCTCTCCACACACATTTGTCAGATTTTATAGTTTGGATGTCCATGCTACTCCAGGCTTGCGGGTCCTTGAGTCAGCATCCCAGAGTCATGTCTGAGACCTCTTTGATGATTGTGTGCACACACTACACAGCCCTGGGGGTCCAGACACTTTCAGTGTGGAGGCGTTGGTATTCTCGTAACCAATAGTATTTTCATGCAGCATCGAGTGTAGCTTTTGAAAGGGAACGTCTCGGGTTACTTTGCTGTTACCCTGTTCCCTGAAAAAGCAGGAATGAGATGATGCGCTCCAATGCCGCACTGCAGGCGTGACTGGACGTTCTTTCAGACAAAAATTGACCTGAGAATGTTTCCGGTTCAAATCTATTTATAACCTGCAGGTGCACCTCATCAGACCTGACCAAGTATATATCAGCCAAAGTTTGGCGTGTTTGATACACACGTGCTTCACAACTGGTCGAACAAAGAGACGCTCTCAATAGCGTTTTCATGCAGAATCTCGTTCCCGCTTTTTCAGGGAATGAGAAATTTTTATTTTAGTTAATTTTATGGCATAAGAAGTAACTATGCATCGTACAAAAACACAGTTATAAATCTAATGCATTTGAAGTTCTCTATAGTAACATAAAGTCAGCTCAGTCGATCCCGCTACTCATCATCATTTACAGACCCCCAGGGCCGTACTCGGAGTTTCTCTGCGAATTTGCAGATTTCCTCTCAAACCTTGTTGTTTCTGTAGACAAAGCGTTAATTGCTGGAGACTTTAATATTCATTTTGAGAATCCAGAAGACCCTCTGAGAACAGCATTTATGTCCTTACTGGACTCAGTAGGAGTAAATCAGTGTGTAGTAGGACCAACTCATAAAGCAGGTCACACTTTAGATTTAATATTATCCTTCGGAGTAATTATAGGAAATATAACCACAATTCCACAGTCTGAAGTTATCTCAGATCACTACCTTGTCTCGATTAAAGCGTGTTATAGTAATAATGTATGCAGCACAGCACCGCGCTTCCACCTTAAACGTACATTTACATCAAATACCGCACAGAGCTTTAACAATAATTTTCCAGAATTATCAACTTTGATTGGATCGCCATCTGACTTCACAGAACTCGAACAGGCGAATGAAAATCTAGAGTCAGCACTTCGTTATAGCTTAGATAATGTAGCTCCAGTTAAAAGGAAAATGATTAGAGATAAGAAACTCGCTCCTTGGTATAATGACCACACCCGTGCTTTAAAACAAACCGCTCGAAAATTCGAACGTAAATGGCGCCAAACTAAATTGATAGTATTCAAAATAGCTTGGAAGGAGAGCATCCTGAACTATAAAAAAGCTCTCAGTGATGCTAGATCAACGTATCTCTCCACTCTTATAGAAAATAACAAAAACAACCCGAGATTTTTATTTAATACCGTAGCTAACTTAACTAAAAACAAGACCACTGCAGAAATCTCCACAACAACATCATGCAGTAGTGAGGATTTCATGAACTTTTTCAATAATAAAATCATAAATATTAGGCAAAAAATTCAGGCTTTGAAAACAGACAATTTAAATAATTCAGATGATCTAACCACATCACATCAGAACTTAGAACACTTTACTCCCCTTGAAGCGAGGGAACTAATTTCACTCATCTCTTCTTCAAAATCGTCAACCTGTATATTAGATCCTATACCGACACATTTTCTCAAACAGATAGTACCAGCAATATAATAGAACCCTTGTTGAAAGTAATTAACTGTTCACTCAGTAGTGGTTATGTCCCCAAATCCTTTAAATTAGCTGTTATTAAGCCGCTAATCAAGAAACCTGACCTTGACCCCTGTCTGCTTTCTAATTACAGGCCGATATCAAACCTTCCCTTTATCTCCAAGATTTTGGAAAAGGTAGTATCACAGCAGCTATGTTCACATCTACACAGAAATAGCATAAATGAACTGTATCAGTCAGGATTTAGGCCTCATCACAGCACAGAGACAGCACTTGTTAAAGTAGTAAACGACCTCCTATGGGCCTCTGATCAGGGTTGCGTCACTATACTTGTGTTACTGGACCTCAGTGCAGCTTTTGACACCATTGATCATAGTATTCTCCTTCACAGATTAGAAAAGGTAGTAGGAATTAAGGGAACTGCCCTCTTGTGGCTCAGATCCTATTTGACTGATCGTTATCAGTTTGTAGATTTAGATGGTGACCATTCCTCATGTTCTCAAGTGGAGTTTGGTGTTCCACAGGGCTCAGTTTTAGGCCCACTGCTTTTTTCCCTTTACATGCTTCCTCTGGGCAACATAATTCGTAAACATGGTATTAGTTTTCATTGTTATGCTGATGACACACAATTATATGTCTCAGCAAAACCAGATGAGAAAAACCAGTTTGCTAAAATCGAGCAGTGTGTGCAGGACATACGAGATTGGATGTTAATTAATTTTCTTCTGCTTAATCCTGATAAGACAGAAGTTCTGGTCATAGGACCACAAGTAGCTAGAAGTAAGCTTTCTGATCACACTGTAACTTTAGATGGCCTTTCTGTTCCATCAAGTGCAACAGTAAAAGACCTCGGTGTGATTATAGATTCCAGCCTTTCGTTTGAAGCTCATGTATATAATATCACCAGGATAGCTTTCTTTCACCTTAGAAATATTGCCAAGATAAGAAACATATTGTCACTAAATGATGCAGAAAAACTAGTTCATGCTTTTATCACGTCTAGGTTGGACTATTGTAACGCCTTACTGTCTGGTTGTTCAATTAGGTGTATAAACAAGCTTCAGTTAGTACAGAATGCAGCAGCGAGAGTCCTCACTAAAACCAGAAAATACGAGCACATCACTCCTATCTTATCTACACTGCATTGGCTCCCTGTGAAATTTCGCATCGATTTTAAGATACTACTTTTGACATTTAAAGCACTAAATGGTCTCGCGCCACAGTATTTGAGTGAACTGTTAGTGTCTTACGATCCGCCACGCCTACTTCGATCAAAGAATGCAGGCTGCCTGTCAGTATTCTGAAAACTACAGCAGGGGGCAGAGCTTTTTCTTACAAAGCCCCGAAGTTATGGAATAGTCTTCCTAGTAATGTTCGGGACTCAGACACAGTCTCAGTGTTTAAGTCTAGGCTAAAAACGTATTTATTTAGCCAAGCATTTTTGAAAATAGATTAACCTTAGGTAAAGGAGCAGATCTGGGGGACTCATGGACGTAGAGTATTCTGGTGAACTGGTATGTTTAGATGCTGTCCTCCCCACTCTCATTGTTCACTCAGGTTTGTTGACGGTGAGGTGATTGGTTGCTTTACATCTCAGGGAGCCCTCATGTTTGTGTTTCCTTCTGGCTCTCCCTTTTAGTTATGATGTTATAGTTAGTCCTGCCGGAGTCTCTGCTTGCACTTTGCACTAAATATACATTCACCTATACATGTTGACTGTGACCATACCTAACTGCCATCTCTCCTTATTTTCTGTTCTCTCCTTTTCTGCTCTCTCCTCTCTCTCTCCCCCTCTTCTTTCCCTCTCTCTGTCTCTCTGTCGAGCTATACATGTTTCGCTCCTGAGTTGCCAGTGATCCAGACCCCTCTGCCCTCTGGAGCCGTCTAACCCATCCTGGAGTCCTGCTTCTGGTTGGAGATCTCGTCGCATGGATGCCCCGTGTGGTCTGCCTGGATTCGTATGGTGGCTGGGGATGGTTTCCATGAAGACTGTCCTGTCATCGAGTGATGCTCTGGGGACCTGTGACTTCAGTTGTTCGATAACTTCAGGACCGGAATCCCCTACAGTCTACCTGAGCCTCCGGGAACAAACTGGACTCATTTTAATTTTAAAACATCTCCTGTTATACTGAACTTCCAGTCTTACACATTATTATGCTGAGCAATTCCTGCTATCCGTTATCACCCAGATGAGGATGGGTTCCCTGTTGAGTCTGGTTCCTCTCAAGGTTTCTTCCTATTACCATCTCAGGGAGTTTTTCCTTGCCACCGTCGCCCTCGGCTTTCTCATCGGGGACAATCTTGTCATTTTGATTCATATACATTGCATAAAAACTTACTTCTTTTTATTGTGTAAAGCTGCTTTGCGACAATGTCAATTGTTAAAAGCGCTATATATATAAAATTGACTTGACTTGACTTGACTTGACTATGCATCAATATTTGCTGAAAATATTGTGCATATTTTATTTCCCAGAGAGACTGTATTAACATCTTTTCAATTAAAAATCACCAAAATCTGTTATTTGTATTTACCATTACGCTTGATATGGAAGTGACTTGCACAGAGCACTGGCATCAACCCCACTGAACACGTTTGCATTGAATTGAAAAGCATTTATTTTAACATCAGCTCTTTACCTTACTCATGTTCTTGTAGATAAATTGGCACAATTCTTACTGCTCACTCATCAGAATTTAGTGGAAAGCCTTCCCAGAAGAGTGGAGGTAGTTGTAATAAAAAAGTATAATTTTAGTTATAATATTGGTTTAGTATAAACCTAAAATAGAAAATTATAAATGAATGATACAGTCAATATATAATAATCTTGCTTTATCATATTTATTTATTTATTTATTTATTATGACAAGAAAAAATAAATATTTATGACAAACGTGCATGATATTAAAAACAACAAAATACAACAATAAATAGTAACTCATTTTTCTCTATGTTCCAATGCTTCAGTATTCAGAACAGTAAACACCTGTGACTAGCTGTTCTTATCTCTCAGCAGCAGATTCATTATGAAATGATTTATTCAACAACAATGATTTATAAACCTGCACTTTACCTTTTAAATTTTTTGACTTTCACACATGCACGCACAAGCGCAAACAAACTGAATTACTGCTCTGCAAACTTCTTTTACAAGGAACCTCTCTAGTGATATTTGCTTTTGCCTCCTTTTGAGGATTTCACGGAAATGTGACATTGTATTTTCATTAAACAGATTCATCTACAGCACTGCTACAGCCTTTTTTTACTTTTTTCTTCATGGGGGCCATTGTTGCAGTACAGTTGCTAAAGAACCATCACTACACTTGGACACACACACACACAAAAAATGCTTTACACACGCCCACACACGTGGTCACAATGTTATATTAAACAGTACATATGCGCACAGTACTATACAAGTGACTCACGCACTGGGAGTGAGCATGGGAGACGGCACAATCCTGTAGCACGAGAGATAATAACCATTGCCTCAGGGTTTAATATGATGCTTGAAACTATAACAGCTTCCACCCTTCTGGGAATGCTATCCACCAGGTTTAGGAGTGTTTATGTGTTTATCTGTTTTTGACCGTACACACATGGACAAAATTGTTGGTACCCTTCGGTCAACGAAAGAAAAGCTCACAATGGTCAGAGAAATAACTTTAATCTGACAAAAGTAATAATAAATAAGAATTCTATGAATGTTAACCAGTGAAAGTCAGACACTGCTTTTCAACCATGCTTCAACGGAATTATAAAAAAAAATAAACTCATGGAACAGGCCTGGACAAAAATGATGGTACCCCTAACTTAATAGTGTCACAGCACGCCAGGTCATGCCCATATCTCAGTCAAGATCATGATCACCTGCACACTCCTGCACCACGATCCATCCCGTTCCTTGCTTTTCACCAACTCATTCACCGCTCCAAACACACCTGTTCTCAATTCCTGATCATCACAGCTCTCTATTTAACACACCTTCAGACAACAGCTCTCTGCCAGATTATTGTGTGCTATCCATGCCCAGTATTCCAGCGTTTCTCTCTGCTTTGAACTCCCGGATCTCGACCATGCTCTGTTTTCACGACCTCGTCTTTGTCTCACGCTACGGACCTTTCGTCTATACGGATTAACTGTTGCTGACCCTTGGATTTGTTCATCGTCCACGAGCTACTGTTTCGGATCTAGCAGCCTGCGCGATTCGTCTGCCTCGCTTCGCGGGATTGTCATCACCTGCAAACAGCGTATGCACTTTCTATACACGCCGGCTCGGCACTTCCGCATTCCTGCCACGGAGCCCATTCAGAGAAACAGTGAGCGCGCTCTCGGCACTTCCACATTCCAGGCACTGAGCTCATTGACTCTAAGCGCTGCACTCGCTCTCTACATACACCGGCTCTACTCTGCATTCGCGCTGCAGAGCTCGTGCATAAAAACAGTAAAAGCTCACTCTGCGCTTGGATCCTTCACCCCCACGCACGCCCGTGACAAATAGTTTGTTGCACAACCTTTTGAGGCAATCACTGCAATCAAACGATTCCTATAACTGTCAATGAGACTTCTGCACCTCTCTGCAGGTATTTTGGCCCACTCCTCATGAGCAAACTGCCCCAGTTGTTTCCGGTTTGAAGGGTGCCTTTTCCAGACAGCATGTTTCAGCTCCTTCCAAAGATGCTCAATAGAATTGAGGTCAGGGCTCAAAGAAGGCCACTTTAGAATAGTCCAATGTTTTCCTCTTAGCCATTCTTGGGTGTGTTTAGCTGTGTGTTTTGGGTCATTGTCCTGTTGCAAGACCCATGACCTGCGACTGAGACCCAGCTTTCTGACACTGGCCAGCACATTTCTCTCTAGAATCCCTTGATAGTCTTGAGATTTCATTGTACCCTGCACAGATTCAAGACACCCTGTGCCAGATGCAGCAAAGCAGCCCCAGAACATAACAGAGCCTCCTCCATGTTTCACAGTAGGGACAGTGTTCTTTTCTTCATATGCTTCATTTTTCATGTCTGTGAACATAGAGCTGATGTGCCTTGGCAAAAAGTAAAATTTTTGTCTCATCTGTCCATAGGACATTCTCCCAGAAGCTTTGTGGCTTCTCAACATGTAGTTGGGCATATTCCAGTCTGGCTTTTTTATGATTTGTTTTCAACAATGGTGTCCTCCTTGGTCGTCTCCCATGTAGTCCACTTTGGCACAAACAACGACGGATGGTGCGATCTGACACTGACACTGAAGTTCACCTTGGATCTCTTTAGAAGTCTTTCTGGGCTCTTTTGTTACCATTCGGATTATCCAACTCTTTGATTTGTCATCAATTTTCCTCCTGCGGCCATGTCCAGGGAGGTTGGCTACAGTCCCATGGATCTTAAATTTCTGAATAATATGTGCAACTGTAGTCACAGGAACATCTAGCTGCTTGGAAATGGTTTTATAGCCTTTACCTTTAACATGCTTGTCTATAATTTTCTTTCGAATCTCCTGAGACAACTCTTTCCTTCGATTCCTCTGGTCCATGTTGAGTGTGGTACATACCATGTCACCAAACAACACAGTGACTACCTGGAGCCCTATATATACGCCCACTGACTGATTACAAGATTGTAGACACCTGTGATCCTAATTAGTGGACACACCTTGAATTAACATGTCCCTTTGGTCACATTATTTTCAGTATTTTCTATTGGTACCATCATTTTTGTCCAGGCCTGTTCCACGAGTTTTTTAAATAATTCTGTTGAAGCATGGTTGAAAAGCAATGTCTGACTTTCATTGGTTAACATTCATAGAATTTTTTTTAATTATTACTTTTGTCAGATTAAAGTTATTTATGTGACCATTGTGAGTTTTTCTTTCATTGACCAAAGGGTACCAACAATTTTGTCCACGTGTGTAACCTGCTGGTTTTATGACCTTTTTTTTTTTTTTTTACATTTTTGACCATTTTACCAGAAGCGCATTTGAGAAGTCAGAAACTGATGAAGGCCTGGTTCGCAGTCTCCGCTCTAATTCATTCCAAAGTATTTGTCAAAAATGTCTTGGTATGCTGAAGTATTAAGAGTTTCTTTTACTGGACCTAAGGGCCCAAGCAACTCTACTGAAAAGCAATCCCACATCATAATCCCCCCCTTAACCAAACTTTACACTTGGCACAATGAAGTCAGACAATTAATTTCCTCCTGGCACCCGCCAAACCCAAACTCGTCCATAAGATTGCCAGACAGAGAAGTTTGATTCATCACTCCAGAGAACACATCTCCACCTCTCTAGAGTCCAGTGGCGGTGCGCTTTACCTCACTGCAACCAATGCTTTTGCTCTGTGATGAAAAGCTTGAATGCAGCTGCTCTGCCATGGAAACTCATTCCATGAAGCTTTCTACGCACTGTTCTTGAGCTAAGCTAAAGGGCAAATGAAGTTTGGAGGTCTTCTGACTCTGCAGAAAGTTGGCAACCTCTGCACTATGAGACTCAGCATCTGCTGACCCTGCTCCGTTATTTCTTGGTAGAGTTGCTGTCATTCACAATCGCTTCCACTTTGTCATAATAACACTAACTGTGTAACTAACTTGACTGTGGAATATTTAGTAGCAAGGTTCACAACTGGACTTATTGCACAGGTGGCATCATATGACAATGTCACCATGGATTTCACTGAGCTTCTAAAAGTGACCCATTCTTTTACAGTTGTTGTTGTTTTTGTTTTTTTTACAAGTGGTGTGCATGCCTAGGTGCTTACTAGATGCTTAGTGATTTAACACCTGAACTCAATTATTTGGATGATGGGTAAGTGAATACTTTTGGCAATAAAGTGTACACTCACCTAAAGGATTATTAGGAACACCATACTAATACGGTGTTTGCCCCACTTTTGCCTTCAGAACTGCCTTAATTCTATGTGGCATTGTTTCAACAAGGTGCTGAAAGCATTCTTTAGAAACGTTGGCCCATATTGATAGGATAGCATCTTGCAGTTGACGGAGATTTGTGGGATGCACATCCAGGGCACGAAGCTCCCGTTCCACCACATCCCAAAGATGCTCTATTGGGTTGAGATCTGGTGACTGTGGGGGGCCATTTTAGTATAGTGAACTCATTGTCATGTTCAAGAAACCAATTTGAAATTATTTGAGCTTTGTGACATGGTGCATTATCCTGCTGGAAGTAGCCATCAGAGGATGGGTACATGGTGGTCATAAAGGGATGGACATGGTCAGAAACAATGCTCAGGTAGGCAGTGGCATTTAAATGATGCCCAATTGGCACTAAGGGGCCTAAAGTGCGCCAAGAAAAGATCCCCCACACCATTACACCACCACCAGCCTGCACAGTGGTAACAAGGCATGATGGATCAATGTTCTCATTCTGTTTACGCCAAATTCTGACATTTGAATGTCTCAACAGAAATCGAGACTCATCAGACCAGGCAACATTTTTCCAGTCTTCAACTGTCCAATTTTGGTGAGCAAATTGTAGCCTCTTTTTCCTATTTGTAGTGGAGATGAGTGGTACCCAGTGGAGTCTTCTGCTGTTGTAGCCCATCCGCCTCAAGGTTGTGCATGTTGTGGCTTCACAAATGCTTTGCTGCATACCTCGGTTGTAACGAGTGGTTATTTCAGTCAAAGTTGCTCTTCTATCAGCTTGAATCAGTCGGCCCATTCTCCTCTGACCTCTAGCATCAACAAGACATTTTTGCCCACAGGACTGCAGCATACTGGATGTTTTTCCCTTTTCACACCATTCTTTGTAAACACTAGAAATGGTTGTGCGTGAAAATCCCAGTAACTGAGCAGATTGTGAAATACTCAGACCGGCCCGTCTGGCACCAACAACCAAGCCACGCTCAAATTGCTTAAATCACCTTTCTTTCCCATTCTTACATTCAGTTTGGAGTTCAGGAGATTGTCTTGACCAGGACCACACCCCTAAATGCATTGAAGCAACTGCCATGTGATTGGTTGATTAGATAATTGCATTAATGAGAAATTGAACAGGTGTTCCTAATAATCCTTTAGGTGAGTGTATATATGAGCTACCTGCTGATCTGCTAACCAGCCACCACCTGCTTAATATTGAGGATATCCTCCCCTTTGCCAACAAAACAGTAACACCTGTGTGTTCTTACACCTTTCTAAGGAAACCAGCATCATCATGTCCATCAATGAGCCTTGGCCACCCATGGCCCAAGTTTTCCTTCCTTGGACCACTTTTGATTTGTATTGACCACTGCAGACCAGGAAGATCCCACAAGAGGGCAAACATAAGGATTTGAATTACTTAGACTCTCTGGCATGACTGGGCCCGCAGCGGGGCTCTCTAGCAGGTCTGGGGCCCCACTGAGGCGAACAGGAGATTCTGGGCCTCCGCGTAGGTGGACTGGAGATTCTGGGCCTCCACTGAGGAGGACTGGAGATTCTGGGGATTCTGGACCCCTCTGGGGCTGACTGGAGTTTGGGTGTTGAGCTTGACGTCCCCTGCCTCTCTGTTGAGTTGGGCGAGCTGGTCCTGGAGCAGTGCACCCATCTCCAGCAGGGTTTGCATCCGGTCTTGATCATTCGTGGACCTGCACACATTGTGATCTGCTGGATGAGCTCACCTGCTAGCTGTTGAAGCACTAGCCTCCGCCGTTGATGCTCCTCGCTCTCCTCCTTCTGAGGACACACAGACCCTTTCCAGCTCAGCTGCGTCGTTCATTCATCGGCCGGGAGTCGCTCCACTTGCTCCAGCGCGCCCCAAGTTGTTCTGCCGGATGGCAAGCCAACTCCCCACGAATGTCGCTTGCCCCGGCGTCACAGTCATAGCCCCTCACAAAAATTTTTTACAAGGGAGGCCCCTCTGCTATACCATTGTTTTGGTCTTGCATTCTGTCACGCTTGCCTGTTCGTGGGCTTATAGAGAGGCATAATGGCAGAGGTGAATGGCTTGAAAGTCTTTTAATGAAACAAATGGGAAACAGAAACAGGAACTTAAACAGGAGATAAACCAATATGATAGACTAGGAGATAACACACAGGCTAGGAGATACACTGAGCTAGGAGATACACACTGAGCTAGGAGATACATAGAGCTAGTGTCACAACCCGTCAAACCATGTCTACACCATAGACGAGCCTGACTCTTTCCCGTTCCTACTCCAGTCCGTGTCTCGCCTTTCACCGCCTCAGTCACCGCGCTGAGCACACCTGCTGCCTATCTGCTCTCATCATTTCGGCTATTTTAGTCACTCGAAAAGTGCTGCTCCTCGCCAGATTATTGTGCCATCTATGCCAATATTCCCGCGTTTTGTTTTGCCATTTGCTTATTGTGCTCTTGACCCTGTTTTGTTCCCGACCTCGTCTTGCCTAGCGTTTTGGATCTACTGCATGTTTGGATTACCGGTTTTGACTTCCGCGTTGTATTCCGACCACGAGATCGCCCAGCGTTTTGGATTCACTGCCTGTTTGGATTTGATTATCGCGTGCACATTGACCACGAGACTGCCGAGCGTTTTTGGAATTACTGCACGTTTGGATTACCGGCTTTTTTGACTTCCGCGTTGCACACGGAAAACTGTTCAGTGTTTTTTTCGGAATAACCGTATGTTTGGATTTATTGCACGTCTGGGCTACAGGATTTCACCCTCCAAGTCACCTGAAGCTTTTCTGCTTCCTCACTAAAACTGTAAGTGCAAGTTAAATTTTGTCTCTGCTCTTGGATCCTCCTTTTCTCCCTGCCGTTATAACCCGACGCGTGACAGTATAATCTGGCCAGCTATGGATCCAGCAGAGCTTGCCCACCTGAGATCGGCACTAGAAAACCAGGGGGCTCTTCTTGGCACTCATCAGCAAGATATTCAGCAGGTTACGGAAACCCTCAGAACCGTCACTGACACCCTCGCCTCCCTAACGATCCAGATTCAGCAGATGCAATCCTCACGGACTCCAGTTCCGGTCGTCCCTACTCCCGTTGCTACTCCACCTTCACCCCATGAACCACGCCTTCCCGCTCCACCTACTTATGATGGTGACCCTAACACCTGCCGATCCTTCTTATCTCAGTGTTCTCTCGTTCTGGAACTTCAAGCCTCGTCTTTTCCTACCGAACGGTCTAAGGTGGCATACATAATAACCCTTTTGTCTGGAAAGGCGAGAGAATGGGGGACGGCAGTATGGGATGCACAAGATGACTGCTGCGCCAACTTCAGATCATTCACCAGTGAAATGAAGAAGGTCTTCGATCGCTCTTCCACTGGACACCAGGCAGCAGGTCAGATCCTAAATCTCCGTCAAGGATCCCGCTCTGTTTTCGATTACGCCATTGAGTTTCGCACCCTTGCAGCATCATGCGGCTGGGATGGTCAGGCATTGTTCGATGCTTTTCTTCATGGACTTTCGGACCCAATAAAGGATGAGCTATCTGCACGGGAGCTACCATCTAGCCTTCAGGATCTCATTGATCTTGTTGGACCCATCCAAACTCAAGGCAGTCATGGAATGGCCATTGCCCTCATCGAGACAGGATCTTCAACGGTTCCTGGGGTTCGCCAACTTTTACTGGCGATTCATCAAGAACTATAGCATGGTAGCAGCACCTCTCACTACTCTCACCTCCACAAAACTTCCTTTTCAGTGGAACCTTCGGGCGGACAGAGCCTTTTTGGATCTCAAACGCCGCTTCACTTCTGCCCCCATCCTCATGTTCCCTGACCCCTCCCTTCAATTTGTGGTGGAAGTGGATGCATCAGAAACTGGAGTGGGGGCTGTCCTCTCTCAAAGGTCCCACAAGGACAACAAACTCCACCCTTGTTCCTTTTTCTCTCGTCGCCTCTCTCCGACTGAACGCAACTACGGCGTTGGAGACCGTGAATTGCTGGCCATTAAGCTTGCCCTGGAGGAATGGCGGCATTGGCTGGAGGGGGCGGAACACCCTTTTTTGGTCTGAACAGATCATAGGAATCTTGAATACTTGAGGTCAGCAAAAAGACTTAATTCACGCCAGGCTCGTTGGTCGCTTTTTTTTTTCAAGATTCACCTTTACACTCTCTTATCGCCCAGGGTCTAAGAATGTCAAGCCCGACGCCCTTTCCCGCCAGTTTTCCCCCTTCCCAGACCCAGCCCCCCCGGAAACTATCCTCCCATACCACTGTCTAGTGGCCACAGCTCGTCTTGAGGTGGAGAACCAAGTATTACAAGCCCTCGAGCAAGAACCTGGTCCCAGCAATGTTCCTCAAGATAGACTCTTCGTTCCTGCCTCTACACGTTCCTTGGTGCTAGAATGGGGTCACAGCTCCAGACTTGCATGTCATCCAGGGGCCACTCGAACCTTATCCCTCATACATCAACGCTTCTGGTGGCCAACCATCAAGGACGATGTAAGAAGATTCGTAGCATCGTGCGACAATTGCACCAGGAACAAGACCACCAATCGCCCCCCTGAGGGTCTTTTAAGGCCCCTTCCAACCCCACACCGACCTTGGTCACACATCTCACTCGACTTTGTCACCGGACTTCCTCCCTCAGAAGGAAATACCTGCATCTTGACAGTGGTCGATCGTTTTTCCAAATCTGCACACTTTATTCCCCTACCCAAACTCCCATCAGCCAAGGAAACAGCGGAGCTCTTAATTCTCCATGTCTTCCGACTTCACGGTCTCCCGGTGGACATAGTGTCTGATCGAGGTCCTCAGTTCTCTGCACAGTTCTGGAAAGGCTTTTGTAAACTTATAGGTGCCACGCCAAGTCTTTCTTCTGGTTTCCACCCTCAAAGTAACGGACAGTCTGAGAAATACCTTAGGTGTATGACGTCACGTGACCCGTCTTCATGGAGCAGAATGTTACCCTGGGTGGAATACGCCCACAACTCTCTCCCCACCTCCTCCACTGGCATGTCCCCCTTCCACTGTTGTCTTGGATACCAGCCACCGTTGTTCTCGGCTCAGGAAGAAGAAGCTGCTGTTCCCGCAGCCCAAGCCTTTGTCCGCCGCTGCAAAAGAACCTGGCAGCGTGCTCGCTCTCAGCTGCTGCGCGCAGTGAGCACCTTTCAAAGAAAAACCAATCGCCATCGTTCTGCAGCTCCCAGGTACCATGTTGGCCAGAAGGTAATGCTCTCCACTCGCGACATACCCATCAAGACCACTTCTCGGAAATTATCCCCTAGGTATATCGGCCCATTCACCATTGCCCGAGTTATTAACCCGTGTTCCGTAAGACTGTCTCTACCATTGTCTATGCGTCGTATCAACCCTACATTCCATGTCTCTCAAATCCGACGGCTGGTCGCTTGTCCTCTGGCACCTCCCCCCCGCCCTCCCCCACCCCCTCGCCTCATCGATGGGGGTGAAGCCTTTACAGTCCGCAAGCTTCTCAAAGCCCGTCGCCGAGGTAGAGGCCTGCAATATCTCGTAGACTGGGAGGGTTACGGCCCCGAAGAAAGAAGTTGGGTACCTGCCAGATTTATCCTGGACTCATCCTTGATAAGGGAATTTCACAAGCTCCACCCCGAGGCCCCGTCTAGAACGCCCGGTGGCGTCCATAGAGGAGGGGGTACTGTCACAACCCGTCAAACCATGTCTACACCATAGACGAGCCTGACTCTTTCCCGTTCCTACTCCAGTCCGTGTCTCGCCTTTCACCGCCTCAGTCACCGCGCTGAGCACACCTGCTGCCTATCTGCTCTCATCATTTCGGCTATTTTAGTCACCCGAAAAGTGCTGCTCCTCGCCAGATTATTGTGCCATCTATGCCAATATTCCCGCGTTTTGTTTTGCCATTTGCTTATTGTGCTCTTGACCCTGTTTTGTTCCCGACCTCGTCTTGCCTAGCGTTTTGGATCTACTGCATGTTTGGATTACCGGTTTTGACTTCCGCGTTGTATTCCGACCACGAGATTGCCCAGCGTTTTGGATTCACTGCCTGTTTGGATTTGATTATCGCGTGCACATTGACCACGAGACTGCCAAGCGTTTTTGGAATTACTGCACGTTTGGATTACCGGCTTTTTTGACTTCCGCGTTGCACACGGAAAACTGTTCAGTGTTTTTTTCGGAATAACCGTATGTTTGGATTTATTGCACGTCTGGGCTACAGGATTTCACCCTCCAAGTCACCTGAAGCTTTTCTGCTTCCTCACTAAAACTGTAAGTGCAAGTTAAATTTTGTCTCTGCTCTTGGATCCTCCTTTTCTCCCTGCCGTTATAACCCGGCGCATGACAGCTAGGAGATACACAGAGCTAATGAACACAAGGAAACATAAACAACAAACCACTTAACTGAACAGATGCAAGAGACAGATTGACTGAAGTCTGGGAAATGAAGTTTATCAACACAGAAAAAACACAGAAAACCTAAAGAGTCTCTGGGTGCTTTGGCGCCCTCTAGGGGTTATCCCTGACACCTACATAAGGGCTCTTATAAATATTATTACATCACATGGTGTGGCTTTCTAACCCGCACCTCGTAACAGATAGATAGTCTTAGGCACCATATTATCTTTAGTGCAATTAAATAATCTTTTATACATGTTTATTATGTATTATTATTTATTTTGTACAAAATCATTAACTACTTCCAAATGTAACTTAAACTAATAAATAAACAAATAAATAAATAAAATTAAACAAGAATATTTGCATGCCTGTAAAGAAGGCAACACATTACATGACAGAGCATTTTTTAGATAAATTATTTGCATGAAAATATAAGAGCACGTGTAACAAAGATATTCTCCAGCACACTTAGTAAAACCTAACAGCTGTTTTCCAGTACTGTGCAGAATCTTGGGTACATACAAACAATGCCATATGTAAACAAATAAAAAAACTTCTACATAAAAGAAACTTCTATAAAGAGCACTAAGGAGTAATAAAATCAATATTTGGTGTAAAAACTCTTTGCTTGAAAATAATCATTCTTGTTAGATACAGATTTGTTTTGATTTGTTTTATAAGTATTGTAAAGCATTAGGGAGGTTTTACTGAGCATGCCAATCAACCATAACATTATGACGACTCACCAAATAAGCCTCCTTATGTCCTTTTTCTTTTTTCAAGGTCACAAACAGTCGTGTAAGCATTTCACTGCATATCATACTGTGTATGATTTTGTATGTGATGAATAAAATAAAATTTCAATTGAATTTAATGTTTTGCCAACCAAAACTTTTAAGGCTGTGGTTTCTGGCACCAAGTAGCAGATCCTTTACATCCTTTACACATCTTGACATACTGTCTTCTCCTAGAGAGGTAGTCCATAATCCAGTATGAGTCCACTTGCATATCAGTCAACTTGGTTATAAGTAGGAGCTGCTGGATAGAGAAATTATTTTTTCTGTGTCAAGGTGTAACAGATATAGCACAGCATCAGCTACACCATCCTTCTCCTGATAAGGATCTGCAAAGGATCCAGTGCATGATAGACCTAAGGTCTAAGGAGAATAAGTCACTAAAAGGTCTTCATGATGTGAGACGTTAATGCCACTGGCCTGAAATCATTAATGAGACACAATGGTTTCCAGGGATCAGAGACCCTCCCCACTGGCAAAGTCTGACTGAAAGTGCTGAAGGTGCTAACCTAGTCCTGTGAGATTGTCCCTGGGCTAGCTTTTGCACCCAACCTCACATCAGTGAACCTTGTGCCCCCACAACCCCATTGCTATTGCAACAGTTTGTCCCTTATTTGGGCTACTTTTGGTAGATACTACCCATTGCATACTAGAAAAATATAGTTCTCAACAAGCTTCCACTGTGAGCAGAACCCATAGGGCATATTTCCAATCCCATCAGCATTCCTACTTCGTGGTCTTGCTTTATGCTGTACCAGTAAAAAAAAATCCTGTTGAGAGAGAGTATTTTTAGTATTCTAGCATTCATGTTTTTGGATTGACATCCACTGAAAACGTACTTGGTTTGTCACCAAAATAAAATGTAGACCTGCCAAATAAATGCAATGAAATGCAACACAGAAACGGACAGAGCAGGCAGATGACTACTGTATGGATGAGCAGGCCCCAAAAGAGCGCAAACAATTGGTCACATTCCAGAAACCCTCTCCCAGCCTCCATGGCGCCATCTCACTAATCTTATCTGCCCTTTTTAGACAAGGCAGCATCTCTAACATGAAGAAGCGGGAAATTTAACCAAGGAAGTCTGTGCGTCTGGAGCCATAAAGTCCAGACGACCTCCAACTCCAGCAGTGTAAATTGGCAATCTGATAAACAAAGGAGGCAGTTCTACACCTCTGAGTGGGGAAAAACCCTCCCTAAGTCAGACCACTGACCATCTCATTGACCTCAGGACACAAGATGTCCCGTCTTTCTGCCTTTCAATGAACAAAGAGGCATACAGCAGGAACACTATTTAAACAATCTTTAAAAGTGTGCCAGAAGGGCAGAATGCTAGATACATATATTCAGTATGTTTTATATCAGTGTGTTATGTTTGATTATTCTACATAACTTTAATGGTATTATCAGCATTTACAAACCCTTTTTATTAAACAAAGCTATAAATGAGCATGAGAATAGGGGATATGTGGTATCAATCAATAGCTTATTTTATTCAAAGAACAGTGGTGTACATGGAAAATTGGTCACATGAAGTCAAGTCAAGTCAAGTCAATTTTATTTATATAGCGCTTTTAACAATTGACATTGTCGCAAAGCAGCTTTACACAATAAAAAGAAGTAAGTTTTTATGCAATGTATATGAATCAAAATGACAAGATTGAACAAGAGCTCATGTAAAATTACTTTATATAAAGTATCAAAAGTGTAATCGGCATGGCCCCTGTGACAGCTGTAAATCCGGCCTAATGTATGCACAAAAAGGGGAACCAAGTGAGGCATGGTTGAGCCTCGCAACCACGTTTTCTGCATAGAGATGCTATGTGGGAGAGGCAGTTGAAGAAGATACGTCACACTAGCACACCTACTCCTTGCCGACTACAGGCCTACACTCCTGCAACATCACACCCTTCTGCAATGCTTTCACCAAGGATGCAGTCGCAGCACCAAGGGGAAAGGTACAACACAAAGTGAGCAGTGTAACCTACAGATCTGGCCATTAAGAATGCATGCTTTTTCCAGCAAGATCCCGCAATTTGGCGCGTGACATGCCGCAAGATCCCTCAAGCAACATTCGGGAATTTAAATAAATGTGTTGTGCTTCACTGAATATCCACCAGATGGTGCATGGAAGGACTTTATCTAAAAGCCAGACCAAGTACAACAAAGAATTGTGTATAATTAGTTAGCCTAAAACAATATTGTTTCCAATGCTGAAGTAAACATGAATTTTATTTTGTTTTACAATAATAATATTTTATGATGAATGTGCGTATATGTGCTTCATATTATGTTCATAAGGATGAAAAGAGATGCCCTAAATTATGAGGCGCCGTATAGGGCTTAAATCAAAGGGCCTCACTCATGCACACAGAAGTGAAATACTTGCATACACATATATGAAACAGTCACACATCTATATATACTACTAACTGCTCACACAACTACATATGAAATGCGCGCACACACACCTATGAGACGCGCGCACATATACATAAACTCTCCGTGCGCATACACCTATGAGATGCGCACACATATACAGGAATTATGCGTATGTCTTCGTTAAAACGTAAAAATGTGTCGAGCACCATCAGAAGACATGAATGAACAAATATAAACATGAAGTGCTTCGGGCTTTTTATGAAAATAATCATCTGGCTTTTTTGCTGTTTGTGTCCAGCATTGAATAATTATTTCATCCGTTATTTGACCACAGCTGGAAATAATAGCTGGAACGTGATTGTGGACTTATGACTGAAATAAAGCTGTTCATCGGCGTGCATGAACCCACGGCTCGTACTTTCACTTTACAAAAGGTGCAGACTCCCCCAGAAAGTCATCGCCTCTTCACCTGTCCATGAATAAAAAGGAATATTTAAGCATATACGCAAAATATATTTCACTTAAATATTATAGATTAAAACAAGGAAAGTAGACGTGCTGAGCCTCAGTTTATTGTGATGCGGACAAAAGGTACAGGAAGGAAACAGGTTTCGTTATTTTACAAAATCTGAATATATTCAGTAAATGTATGAATTACACTCAAAGTAAATCCAACTATGAAGTCTGATTTAATTGATACCATTAAAAATTGTATTTGTTTCTATTTATGTTTATGTTTAATACATTTTAGGCAGAGACGTCTGCTCTGTCTTCTTAATTCTTTTTATCCCCCTCAATTCTGCCAATTCCCCCATCAGTGAAACCGTTTGGAAACTTCACACCAATCAATGAAAAGTGAGAAGAGGGATTACAGTAACTGGGGGTCTGCATGTGTTCACCTCGGGGCGCGCTGCCGCGTTTTACTGAGCGAATAGACTAAAACAAAAACAAAATAATGTTTACTTCAGTATTGGAAACAATATTCTTTTAGGTTAACTTTATTAAAGATTATACATTTTCGTATTCTTGTACTTCGTCTTTTTGAAAATAATAATGGGCTGGTACTGTAGGCACATTATTTTTTCATGTAACTTAAACAGCTGGATTAAGTTAAATATACGTAGTTTAAGCGCGGCTCTGCCCCCTCGCGACCAGCGTCGTTACAGATACTTTGTGTAATTCACAAATTTACTGAATATGTTCAGATTTTGTAAAATAACGACAACCGTTTCCTTCTTAGACCTTTTGTATGAACTGAAGCTCAGCACGTCTTCTTTTCTTGCTTTAATCTGTAACATGTAAGTGAAATATATTTAGTGTATATGCCTAAATATTCCTTTTTATGGACAGGTGTATTACGAAGTGAACACCTGTTGTTCAGTTAGTGTTAACTATGCAAATGTCCTGATTTGTGAATACACACGTGGACAAAACTGTTGGTACCCTTCGGTCAATGAAAGAAAAACTCACAATGGTCACATAAATAACTTTAATCTGACAAAAGTAATAATTTAAAAAAATTCTATGAATGTTAACCAATGAAAGTCAGACATTGCTTTTCAACCATGCTTCAACAGAATTATTTAAAAAAATAAACTCATGGAACAGGCCTGGACAAAAATGATGGTACCCCTAGAAAATACTGAAAATAATGTGACCAAAGGGACATGTTAATTCAAGGTCTGTCCACTAATTAGCATCACAGGTGTCTACAATCTTGTAATCAGTCAGTGGGCCTATATATAGGGCTCCAGGTATTCACTGTTGTTTGGTGACATGGTATGTACCACACTCAACATGGACCAGAGGAAGCGAAAGAAAGAGTTGTCTCAGGAGATTCGAAAGAAAATTATAGACAAGCATGTTAAAGGTAAAGCCTATAAGACCATTTCCAAGCAGCTAGATGTTCCTGTGACTACAGTTGCACATATTATTCAGAAATTCAGAAAAAGATCCATGGGACTGTAGCCAACCTTCCTGGACGTGGCCGCAGGAGGAAAATTTATGACAAATCAAAGAGACGGATAATCCGAATGGTAACAAAGGAGCCCAGAAAGACTTCTAAAGAGATCTAAGGTGAACTTCATGCACAAGGAACATCAGTGTCAGATCGTACCATCCGTCGTTGTTTGAGCCAAAGTGGACTGCATGGGAGACGACCAAGGAGGACACCATTGTTGAAAACAAATAATAAAAAAGACAGACTGGAATATGCCAAACTACATGTTGACAAGCCACAAAGCTTCTGAGAGAATGTCCTATGGACAGATGAGACAAAAATGGAACATTCTGCCAAGGCACATCAGCTCTATGTTCACAGACGGAAAAATGAAGCATATCAAGAAAAGAACACTGTCCCTACTGTGAAACATGGAGGAGGCTCTGTTATGTTCTGGGGCTGCTTTGGGCACAGGGTGTCTTGAATCTGTGTACAATGAAATCTCAAGACTATCAAGGGATTCTAGAGAGAAATGTGCTGGCCAGTGTCAGAAACCTGGGTCTCAGTCGCAGGTCATGGGTCTTGCAACAGGACAATGACCCAAAACACACAGCTAAAAACACCCAAGAATGGCTAAGAGGAAAACATTGGACTATTCTAAAGTGGCCTTCTATGAGCCCTGACCTCAATCCTATTGAGCATCTTTGGAAGGAGCTGAAACATGCTGTCTGGAAAAGGCACCCTTCAAACCGGAAACAACTGGAGCAGCTTGCTCATGAGGAGTGGGCCAAAATACCTGCAGAGAGGTGCAGACGTCTCATTGACAGTTACAGGAATAGTTTGATTGCATTGACATTGAGCACCATCAGAAGATATGAATGAACAAAAAAATATACATATTTTTTGTAAATATTCTTATATGCACACGAAGTGCTTCGGGCTTTTTATAATAATAAATATAATTTTTTTTGCGGTTTGTGTCCAGCATTTCATCCATTATTTGACCATGGCTGGAAATAATAGCTGAAATGTGGTTGTGAATTTATGACTGAAATAAAACTGTTCATCGGCGTGCGTGAACCCCGATTTGTCCGTAAACTTTCACTTTACAAAAGGCAGCATTTTGTTCAAAGGGCTGATAAACCCATGCAATTTATTGATAAAAATGCCAGAAAGTCATCACGTCTCGCAATAATACAGATCAAACATAATACACATGTCCATAAATAAAAAGAAATATTTAAGCATATACGCGAAATACATTTCACTTATTATTTCACAATATTACAGATTAAAACAAGGAAATAAGACGTGCTGAGCTTCAGTACATTGTGAAGGTGAAATACATTTTAGGCAGAGACGTCTGCTCGGTCTTGTTAATTCTTTTTAAACCCCTCAATTCTGCCAATTCCCCAATCAGTGAAACCGGTTTGATAACTTCACACCTTGTGAATGAAAGGTGAGAAGAGGGCTTACAGTAACTGGAGCACGCTGTCACGTTGAATTGAGCGAATACACTAAAACAAAAACAAAATCATGTTTGCTTCAGCATTGGAGACAATATTGTTTTAGGTTAACTTTATTAAAGATTATACACTTTTGTATTCTTTGTTGTACTTCGTCTTTTTGAAATTTGAACAGGAAATAATAGTGGGCTGGTAGGCACGTTATTTTTTCATGTAACTTAAACGGCTGAATGAAGTTATATATACACAATAAATTAATAATTGCGTTTGAGCACTCATGTGTAAATAGCGTTTTCATTGTATATACTACCATATTATATATGTGTGTCTAATACTGTTTTATTCATATTTTACATTACATGCAGTTTGTAATTTACTTGCAATTGTACTTTTAAAATATAACCTATGTATCTACAGTATAAGCATATTTAACTACTTCAGCTGTGAATGAGAAATTTGGTCTGGCTTTTAGATTAAGACCTTATTTGATATAATTGTATTATTTAATTAATTATCTTATTGTAAATACAATTTATATTATCTTGTCGAATATAGTCCTTCAGAGCAAGCACGGTGTCAGAAGATTCTGCTGAATCTCTTCTCACCTTTCATTCACGATAGGTGTGAATTTATCCAACTGGGTGCGCTGTTGGCAAATACTGTAGGGGGGGGGGGGGGGGGTAGATTAATTAACAAGACAGAGCAGACGTCATTGCCCAGATTTTATTTCCCCAGCGAATTAAATCAGACTTCATAGTTGGAGTTGATAATTTGAGTATAATTCACAAATTTACTGAATATTTTCAAATGCAGATTGACCTGTATATCAACTTGATAACTATCGAATGCTTTAGTGAAGGGCTCTAAAACAGCGGCAATATGAATGACAATGGAATATTACAGAACGTGCGAGTTGACGGCCATGTACCGATCAAAAACCATTAAAATGTTGAATTTTAATTAAAATGCCACATATATAAATACATTTCACACACACACACACACACACATATATATGTGTGTGTGGCTTTTAAATTAAAATCCAACATTTTAACACATTAAGTATATTTGTGTTTAATTAAATTCTTAAATCCTCGTATTCCACTGTGCATGCAGTAATTTAGTCATGTTCACCCATGTGGTGACACTATGATTATTCATTATTTATTATTATGCTTACTTACTTGTGTGTGTGTATATATATATATATATATATATATATATATATATATATATATATATATATATATATATATATATATAATTTTTTCTCTTGCTATGGTGCCTTTACTAACATTTAAAACTATTAATTATAATAAGTTGTGCAGAGGTGTATAATAAACCAAAAAGATAAACACAAAAAAGATGGACAGCTATTTATTTAATTATCATTATGATAATAATAATCATTATTTATCAAAAACATCCATCCATCAATGCAGTATGTCTGCATTTTTATTGATAAATCGCATGTGTTTATCACCTTTTGATCAAAATGCTGCCTTTTGTAAACTGAAACTGCAAGCCGCTGGTTTGAAATGAATTGTAGATTAATTTTAAAGCACGATTTAGGGCATCTCATTTCATTATTATAAACATAATTTATGAATTACACTCGAACGGGCGATAGAGCTCTGATTAGACTACGTACAGTAGGCTCATGCCAACCCCCGTGAAAATGGTGAATTCAGGGAAAGGCTCCTCCGCGAGAGGTTTTGTGCGGACCACTGAGCTTCTACGGATTCTAAAATTGACAGTTACTGTTTTTTAATACCTGCAGTGGAAGAGTCTGAGAATTTATTTACCATAAGCTTTGTTGTATTGTTTTTAATCACTGTATATACCTATGATATAGGTTTATATACCTATAAACCTATGATTTCACCTATGCTATTTTACAAAATTGAATATTTTTTTATGTTACACTCTGGTTACACTCTTTACACTCATTTAAAACTGTTGGGTTAAATATTAAAGTGTTGGGTTATTTTAACTGTTACTGGTTACTGTTTTAACCACTGCAGAGATAGTTAATCAGCTGTAGTTTTCACTACTACTATTAATGATAATAATACTGAATGGAGACAGTGCAGTCAAATAAGTAGGAGAGGGGAGTATTGCAGGAGAGAAGAAAATGAAAAATAAATACATATCATATAAGTAGGAGAGGAGAGTATTGCAGGAGAGAAGAAAATGAAAAATAAATACATATCAGTATTTAAAGTTTGAGCCCGATGCGTTTATGGGCGCCTGAGAGAACATATGTTCACACTGAAACACGACTGCCCCCTATAGCTAATGAATGGCATTTTCACAGCTTCCGGCGAGCTGCCGCGAAAGCGCACAAGATCCCTTTTCTCGAGACGTGCGTTCTTAATGCCCAGATCTGTATGACGCCCCTCCTTCCGGAACAGCACACTCATCCAATCTACTTACCTCCACGCATCGACCAGCTATTTGCTCCTTTGGTGCTCGTCCGACTCATTCACTTGGATTTTGGAGACTCAACAGAGACAACTGACATGCTCAACTTTATAGAGCAATGTGAGAGAACATCGGAACCCTCAGCACAGTTCTGCAAGGGTCCTCTCTGAGCTGGTGGAAGGCAGAGAAGGCCAAGGTAAAGGACTGGGAGTCTTTTAAAGAGGCATTCATGGCTGCGTTCCTGCCTGATGACTACCTGACCAAAGTAGAGGACAAGTTAAGATTACGGGTACCACGGCCTGGTCAATACCGCAGAGACTTCTCAGCTGCCTCTCATCTTTACTATGCACTTCCTCCAAAGGCAGACTCTCCACAACCTACCACCAAGTTTTCCTCCTCTCTGCTCAGTGACCAAGCCCAGCAGGAAGACAGCCAGGTAGCTCAACTGGGCACTGGAGAGGACCACGGAAAGTCACAGGACCAGGGGATCACCTTTGAACACCACCGGAGGGTGTTATATCGAAGAGTTCCTGTGAAGCGAGGAGGAAGATTTCAGCTGGTGGTCCCACAATCCTTAACCCAGGCCCTCTGCTCGCAAGGACGTCCGTTCTGCCACACCTTTAACTTCACCGCTCGGGAAACCAGGGTAAAAACCCCAATGGAGCTACACCTTGGCAGAGCACTCCAGGGACCACAGATTCGGCCTACCCACACCTGATTAAGCAGACTTCACTTTACTTGACAGCCACAGGACCACAGCGGAGGAAGAGACCAATACACCAAAAGTGTCATGAGGCGGGGTGAAACGAGGTGAATCCAAGTGCAGATGAATCGCAGAAAAGTTAAACTGAAGCAAGGTCGGAAACCAAAAGCCCGGGTCAAAAGCCGGAAGATCAATCAGCATAACGTCAAAGTCGAAACACAAAGCGAGAGCCGTAGTCAAAATTGGAAGCATTAAATTGGTAACCGTGAAATCAATCAGCGAGGCAACAATCCAGAACACGTGAAACAAAAACCGTAGTCAAAACGAGGAAGTGCGAGATCAGAGCCAGGAAATCAAACAGCAAGGCGACAAATCCACAACAGAAGGCGAGAGACGTGAAACGAGAAAACTAAACTACTTGGCAACGTGAAGACAAAAAAAACAAAACACGAGAAAATCAAAGCAGATGACAGCGTTTAAATTATATTTTGTTTTTATAATTATATTTTTTCCTGTTTTTACTAAATAACAAACTAGTTTTACGCTTTTATACTACTGGACTTTATCCATTTTTTTGCGCTTTTGGGGAGAACGCGTGTATCATCTGAACTCCGTCACAAAGGTACGTTATCATGTCTACCATTCAGCTTGTGCAGTGTGTAGAGTGCAGGATGTTTAGACATTCTTCCTCCGTCGTTAGTGATAATTTTACTTGTGATAGGTGTGTGTTAGTTAGCACCCTGACGGAGAACATATCAGCATTAGAGGAGCACATCCAGACTTTAGAGAGGGATAGTGAGCGCAAGAGCAGCATTATTCACGTAGCGGAAAGTCTGGGTGGCGCAGGCGGAGATAACCAGCTCCCAACTCCAGCAGTAGGCCCTCACAGCGGGGCGAGTGGGTGAAGACTCGGCGGAATACTCGTTCAGCCAAAGCTAACGCTAAGGCTAGCCCACCAGAGCACACCTCTTCTGCGCTTCACGCAACAGGTTTGCTCTCCTCAGTGATGTACCCGAAGAGAAACCTGAAAGAGCTCTGGTTATAGGAGACTCAATACTGAGGCACATGAAATTAGCTAGGCCTTTAGGGGCCCCAGCAGCGGTGGTCAGGTGTATCCCGGGAGCTAGAGCACCGGACATAGCAGGTAATCTTAGGGCTCTAGGTCAGCATAGGTTCTCTAAGATAGTGGGTCTTGCTGGAGATAATGATATACGCCTTTGTCAGTCAGAGATTAGCAAGGGTAACTTTACAGAAGTGTTTAAAATAGCAAAGGAGATGTCCGATGAAGTAGTTTGCTCTGGTCCCATTCCAATGAGACGTGGCGACATGGCTTACAGCAGGTTATGGTCACTGAACCGCTGGCTGTCCAGGTGGTGCTCCGAAAACATCGTGGGCTTGAAGCTTTAAATGAAGCTAGTCCTCCTGGATACAGCTACATAGACCAGCCTCGGCTAACTTGTAGAGGAGGAGGCGTCGCAGTTATTTACAGCGATAATCTTTCTATCATTCAAAAACGAAGATTTAAATTTAATGCATTTGAAGCTCTCTATAATAACAAAGTCAGCTCAGTCGATCCCACTAATCATCATTTACAGACCCCCAGGGCCGTACTCGGAGTTTCTCTGTGAATTTGCAGATTTCCTCTCAAACCTTGGTTCTGTAGACAAAGGGTTAAATTTCTGGAGACTTTAATATTCATTTTGAGAATCCAGAAGACCCTCTGAGAACAGCATTTATGTCCATACTGGACTCGGTAGGAGTAAATCAATATGTAGTAGGACCCACTCATAAAGCAGGTCATACTTTGGATTTAATATTATCCTGCGGATTAAGTATAGGAAATATAACCACAATTCCACAGTTTGAAGTTATCTCAGATCACTATTTTTTTAAGCGTGTCATAGTAATAATGTACAAACAGCACCGCGTTACCGCCTTTAATGTACATTTACATCAAATACTACACAGAGCTTTATCAATAATCTCCCAGAGTTATCAACTTTGATTGGATTGCCATCTGACTTCACAGAACTTGATCAGGCAACTGAATATCTAGAGTCAACACTTCGTTATAGCTTAGATAATGTAGCTCCAGTTAAAAGAAAAATTATTAGAGACAAGAAACTCGCTCTTGGTATAATGACCACACACGCACTTTAAAACAAACCGCTCGAATTTGAACGTAAATGGCGCCGAACTAAGTTGTTAGTATTCCAAAGAGCATGGAAGGAGAGCATCCTGAACTATAAAAAAGCTCTCAGTGATGCTAGATCAATGTATTTCTCCACTCTTATAGAAAATTTAAAAAAAATAACCCGATATTTTTATTTAATAGCTAAATTAACTATAAACCAGACCACTGCAGAAATCTCCACAACAACATCATGCAATACTGAATATTTCATGAACTTTTTCAATAACAAAATCATAAATATTAGGCAAAAAATTCAGGCTTTGAAACCAGACAATTTAAGTAATACAGATAAACTATCCACATCACATCAGAACTTAGAATACTTTACTCCCCTTGAAGCAAGATAACTAATTTCACTCATCTCTTCTTCAAAATCGTCAAGCTGTATATTAGATCCTAGATCCACATTTTCTCAAGCAGACAGTACCAGCAATAACAGAACCCCTGTTGAAAGTAATTAACTGTTCACTCAGCAGTGGGTATGTTCCCAAATCCTTTAAATTAGCAGTTATTAAACCGCTAATCAAGAAACCTGACCTTGACCCCTGTCAGCTTTCTAATTACAGGCCGATATCAAACCTTCCCTTTATCTCCAAGATTCTGGAAAAGGTAGTATCACAGCAGCTATGTTCACATCTACACAGAAATAGCATAAATTAACTGTATCAATCAGGATTTAGGCTTCATCACAGCACAGAGACAGCACTTGTTAAAGTAGTAAATAACCTCCTATTGCATCACTAGACTTGTGTTACTGGACCTCAGTGCAGCTTTTGACACCATTGATCATGGTATTCTCCTTCACAGATTAGAAAATGTAGTAGGAATTAAGGGAACTGCCCTCTTGTGGCTCAGATCCTATTTGACTGATCGTTATCAGTTTGTAGATTTAGATGGTGACCATTCCTCATGTTCTCAAGTGGAGTTTGGTGTTCCACAGGGTTCAGTTTTAGGCCCACTGCTTTTTTCCCTTTACATGCTTCCTCTGGGCAACATAATTCGTAAACATGGTATTAGTTTTCATTGTTATGCTGATGACACACAATTATACCTATCAGCAAAACCAGATGAGAAAAACCAGTTTGCTAAAATTGAGCAATGTGTGCAGGACATAAGAAATTGGATGTTGATTCATTTTCTTCTGCTTAATCCCGATAAGACAGAAGTTCTAGTCATAGGACCACAAGCAGCTAGAAGTAAGCTTTCTGATCACACTGTAACTTTAGATGGCCTTTCTGTTCCATCAAGTGCAACAGTAAAAGACCTTTGTGTGATTATACAGTAGATTCCAGCCTTTCATTTGAAGCACATGTGAATAATATTACCAGGATAGCTTTCTTTCACATAGAAATATTGCCAAGATAAGAAATATATTGTCACTAAATGATGCAGAAAAACTAGTTCATGCCTTTATCATCTCTAGGTTGGTCTATTGTAACGCCTTCTGTTCAACTAGGTGTATAAACAAGCTTCAGTTAGTACAGAATGCAGCAGCAAGAGTCCTCACTAGAACCAGAAGATACAAGCACGTCACCCCTATCTTATCTACACTGCATTGGCTCCCTGTGAAATTTCGCATCGATTTTAAGATACTACTTTTGACGTATAAAGCACTAAATCGTCTTGTGCCGCAGTATCTGAGTGAACTGCTAGTGTCTTACGATCCGCCACGCCTACTTCGATCAAAGAATGCAGGCTGCTTATTATTAAAACTACAGCAGGGGGCAGAGCTTTTTCTTACAAAGCCCCAAAGTTATGGAATAGTCAGACACAGTCTCAATGTCTAAGCTAAAAACCTATTTATTTAGCCAAGCATTTTTGTAAATAGATTAGCCTTAGTTAAAGGAGCATATCTGAGGGACTCATGGACGTAGAGTATTCTGGTGAACTGGTATGTTTAGATGCTGTCTTCCCCACTCTCATTGATCACTCAGGTTTGTTGACGGTGAGGTGATTGGTTGCTTTATACATGTTTGACTGTGACCATACCTAACTGCCATCTCTCCTTATCTTCTGCTTTCTCCTCTTCTGCTCTCTTCCGTCCTGGAGTCCTGCTTCTGGTTCTCGTCGCATGGATGCCCCTTGTATTCTGCCTGGGATGCACGTGGTGGCAGGGAATGGTTTCCACAAAGACTGTCCTGTCCTCAACTGATGCAGACAGCTGTTATCTGGGGACCTGTGACTTCAGTTGTTCGATAGCTCAGGACTGGAATTTCCTACAGTCTACCTGAGTCTCCAGGAACAAACTGGACTCCATTTAATTGTATATCTCCTGTTATACTGAACTTCCAGTGTTACACAGTATTATGCTGATCAATCCCTGCTATCCGTTTTCACCCAGATGAGGATGGGTTCCCTGCATTGTCGTGCTTATATCTGAGGCAGATGTCACATGCAGCCACGAAGCTGGAGATGTCCTCCTTCAAGGTTGGCCACCAAAAACGTTGCTGAACCTGGGTCATAGTACAGGCTGTGGCAGGGTGACAGGACAGTTTGGAACTGTGTGCCCATTCCAGGACCTGAGAGCGTAGAGTGTGGAGAACAAAGAGATGGTTAGGGGGAACATTACTGGGACCAGGTTCATGAGAGATGGCTTGCTGGACCTTAGTTTCGATATCCAGTTCGGCTGCAGCGAGCAGGCAGGAAGAGGGGATGATGGTGTCATTGGTGGAGACGTCGTGAGTGGGTGAGAATTGTGAGAGAGCATCTGGTTTGGAGTTTTTTTTTATCCCGGGCGGTAGAAGAGGGTGAAGTTGAATCTTGTGAAAAAGAGTGACCACCGAGCTTGACGAGAGTTGAGCCTCTTGGCGCTCCTGAGATATTCCAAGTTCTTGTGGTCAGTCCAGACCAGGAATGGAACCTCCGTCCCCTCGTCAAGCTTGCCCTCTAGGGCAAGCTTAATGGCTAAAAGCGCTCGGTCACCAATGCCATAGTTCATTTCAGTGAGAGTTAGGCGGTGGGAAAAGAAGGAGCATGGGTGCAGTTTGTTATCATGCATAGATGTCTGAGACAGGACGCCCCCTACCCCCATACTGGAAGCGTCGGGGTCAGGGATGGTGAGGATAGGTTCAGCGAAGACTCTTTCAGCTTGCAGATTTCACTTGAACTGGGTCTTGGATGAGATCAGGGCTGTGAGTGGAGGAGCAATGGAGCTGTAGTCCCGGATAAAGCGGTGATAGAAATTTGCGAAGCCCAAGAACCTTTAAAGCTGCTGCCGTGAGGTGGGAGTGGGCCAATTTGTCACTGCTTGAAGTTTGGTGGGTTCCATCTCATTGCCTGTAGGTCCAATGATGAACCCGAGAAACGTGGTCGAGGTGGTGTGAAATTGCCACTTCTCTGCCTTAACAAACCGGTTATTTTCAAGAAGCCTCTGTAGTACTTGGCGAACGTGGTGTCTATGTTTCTCTAGGTCACGAGAAAAAATTGATATATAATCTAGATAGACAAATACTGAGGAGTTGAGAAAGTCCCTGAGTACATCATTATTAAGAGCCTGGAAGATGGCGGGGGCGTTAGTAAGACCAAACGGGACCACTAGGTATTCATAATGACCTGTAGGGGTTGAAGTCCATCTTCCACTTGACACCCTCTCGAATGCGGACGAGATGGTATGCGTTGCGCAGGTCCAGCTTAGTAAATAATTTAGCTCCTTGGAGAAGTTCGAAAGCTGTAGCCATTAGTGGAAGCGGGTACCGGTTCTTCACAGTAATGTCGTTCAGACCCCTATAATCTATGCAGGGGCGAAAGGAACCATCCTTTTTGCCCACAAAGAAGAAGCCGGCCCCGGCCGGAGAGGAGGAGGGACGAATGATCCCTGCCGTGAGGTATTCGGTAATGTATTGGTCCATGGCCTGGTGTTCCTTGGGTAACAGAGAGTATAGACGACCCTTGGGAGGAGTGGTACCTGGGAGCAGGTCAGTGGTGCAGTTGTATGGTCAGTGGGGGAGGGGGGAAAGGGAGATGGCACGAGAGGTCCGGTAGCTCCTTTGTGAGGGTGGGACTGAAGCATGGCGTGGTGGCAGATCGTAAACATATTGTGGAACATGATGGGCTCCAGGCTAGGATGGAATTCGTGGCCCAGTTGATCTGTGGATTGTGTTGGATTAACCAGGGAAGGTCCAGGACGACCGTGGCGTGAGAACCTTCCATGAAAACTAGACAGATTTGCTCTGAGTGCCCGAGACTTTCAGGCCAATCAGAGGAGTTCTGTGAGTGATGGAGGGAAGCAAACTTCCGTTGATAGCCTGTACCTTAAGATGGGTCTCCAAAGGCAGGAAGGGAATTCCCAGGGCCTTGGCTTTGATGAGATTACGGTCAGAGCCGAGTCAATTACTGCCCGCACCAGGTGGGTCTGCTGTTCGTGGATGAGGAAGACAGGAAGTAGCCGACACTGGTCAGGGAGTCTTTGTAAAGTCACACCATCCAGCGCTCCAAGTTGAACTAGAGAGTTCCTCCTTTTTACTGGACAGGGCTTGAGTTGGTGATCAGACCTTCCACAGTAGAAACAGGCTCTCTCTACTCTGCGTCATCGTCGTTCCTCAGGAGAGATGCGGGTCCTGCCCAATTGCATGAGCTTCTCCTGTTCGTGGCTTCGTGATGACTGGGTAACTTCAAGTGGTGGTGTCCTGGCTGTTCTCCGAAGACGAAGACGTGAATCTACTCGGCCTGCCAGATCTATGAGCTCCTGAAGCGAGGAGGGAAATTCCAGAGAGACTAGTTGGTCTTTAAGTGTTTCAGACAGACCCTCAAAAAAAATGTCGCTTAGTGTTCAAAACTCAATGACATAGTCGTAGGGCGAACGGGAACCTTGGTGGATATTCAGTAGCAAAGAAAGTAGTGAGAAAATCGAAGCAGATGACATTCAATAATCTAGTGATTTTAACCGCGCACAGGGCATGTTTAAATTCTGGAGTAATCAGCGGAGGATGAGAGACCGGTGTGCAGACGAGGCAGGGGCGTGGGAAAGGGCACATATGATGGCAAAAGATAAACATGAGCACATGTGGAAAGTGACAGCGTGGGAAAAAACAGGCTGACAGGCATGGATTATGACAGAAAGTCGAAAAGCCAAACATGCCAGATCCCGCACTTCCCTACAGAACGAGGCACCTGTTCTACTAGGCGAACTGGTTTGGCGCAAGACTCACCCTTTCTCCTCCGCCCATGAAAAGTTCTCTGCTAAGCTAGCGCCCAAGGGTCACTAAGGGGCCAATAAATCACACTATGTGTTGGGGCAAACCACATAACCATTGTAACAAATGTGGTTTATGTAAAGCACTAATACGGACGCTCTCCACACACGCCCGAAGCTGGGGGAGTGGGTCTATGTAGCACAGCCACATAAAGGGTTTTTTTTAATATAGGCTTTGTATAAGCAGATTACCAAAAAAAAGAGGGAAAACTGCAGTGCCTTTTAAAAACGCACCAGTTGGATTATCACCCCCGGTGTGCTTCACCACTTCACTCCAGCTCCAAAATCGTGCTCCCAGATTATTACCATCACTTCCGGTGAGGCCGATCCAGCTCTACCATCACACTCCGTTGTATATTTTTTGTAAATATTATTATTATTAGTTTTTTGCTGTTTTTTGGTACACCTATTTGGTTTCGTTAATGTTTAATACACTTTAATACACTGCTGTTTACCATTGGTGTTGGTGTCTTTTCTTGTTCTGAGCGGCTAGCGCTTCACCAGAGGCTAGATAAAAGAACCTGTTTAGTGTAACCAGGTTATTAAATTATCCGATCGTTACATCATGTTAATAAAAACAATACACAATACATAGAAAAAAACACAAGATACAAGAACAGATTAAATAAGGACAGTATAGAGAGTATGTAAACAAATCCACAATATACATATATAAGTGTGATGTTGTAAACAGCAGGAATGTGAACAAATGGAGTTGTGATGTATGGCTTCATACAATATGCAATATAAAGTACAAGAAGTAAGAATATTGTTGTCTGCAATACCACACACAATGTGCATCACATATGGAAATAAGTGAAGCACTGCTGTTCATAAAATATTGTATTTTCAGTAGTGATTTTCTTGGCTGTTTTCTGGTTTTGTTAAGACAGAGTTTATGTTGATCTCCCATTTCAAATTTTGGGAAATGGTAGTCCCCAGATACTTAAAGGTCTCCACATATGGCACAGGGTTGTTGGATATTTTTGAGGGAGAGCAGAGCTGTGGAGTGTCTCATAAAGTACACTGCCATCCACAGTTTTTAATGTGTTCAGCTTATGGTTGTTCTGACTGTAATAGAGCTCCAGGTCCTCAACCATCTGCTGACATGCACTCTTTTGGGTTTACAATATTCTGAGAGGGGAAGAGGATTTCCATGATTATTGTGTTATATGCCAAGATGACGTAAAAAATAAGATGTGATACATATATCACTCAGGAAATTTAAGGTGCCGCAGGATGTAGTGCAGAACCATGTTGACTGGGTCATGTCACAGCTGTGTCATTATGTTGTCTTGATTACCCTCTAGGCAAACTGCAGCTGTTCTAACAGCTGTCTTGTGATGCTCTTCAATTTGACCAACACCGGTCATGTGAAGGAGTTCATGACCACAAATTACAGATTCAATCTTTCTTGGGGGCCATGGGTGCAGCTTATGTACTAGTGGAGTTGGTAGGGGGTTTGCAGAGGTGCAATAGGGGTGTTGTCAGTGGAATGAAATAGTTGAGTACAAATGGTACTCTAGGTTAAGCTGGAGTTAAGCGGTATTCTAGGTTTACCGCTGCTTTACAGCATTTGGGTTTGTGCGTTTGCTGGCTTTTAGTGCTGATTGGCGCTATATAACTATAGACTGACGCCTCAGGCCTTAGTTCATTCTCTCAAGGATTAATGAGGCGGAGCTCCTTTAGAGCTGCACGTAGCGGATAAAATCAAGTGAAACATGGTAGTTAAACGAATTCATAAACACAGTACTAAAATTACAGTACGAATTTAAATTAGATTAAACTTTATTAGTAATTTAAGCAAAGTAAACGTTAACACAGTGAGCCTTTAGATTTTATCATGTATAATTAGAAAAGCTAGTAGGGTTTTGTGTCATGTTATATTTTGTGTTCTTTAAATTTGTAGTAGATTTATCAACTGAAATAAATGAAACTAAATGACCATAAAATTCAAACATTGTCAGGACGTGCTACTGCATCAGCAGACGTCGATGGTTTTTTGCGTTATTATAAGAATTAAATGCAGTAGGATGTTATGATCATCATAATGTTCTTTAATAAATAATAATTTTGTTTTAACAAAATACATTTTTACATCCCAGTAACACCCCCATTGTACTGTACCACTGGTGGCAAAACTTGTAAAATACAATTGAAACATTAAACGAATTTACAATCACAGAACTAAAATTACAGAATTTAAATTAAATATGTGTTTCTTATTTGCATCAAATTCAAGCGAAGTAAATGTTAACACAATGAGCCTTTATATTTTATCATGTGTAACACTCACGTAGCCAGAAAACTTTGGGTATGCATCAGAAAAAGTGGGTGTGCCATAGGTGTTGTCAGATTAATGTGCAAAAATAGATATATAATCCGAACAAACGGTGAATACGCACTGAATACTTAACCTAAACCGAAGGTGTTGATTAATAAACCGAGATGCGTGTATCTTAGCCCCATCCCCATTAAAACGGGAAAGGCTCACTTTCCTCTTCCCCAAGAGGTTGTGCGTGGTCCACTACACAGCAAAAATATGTTAGTATATTATAACTGAAATAAAACAGATCACATCGGCCTGCGTTTCGCACAGTGCCGCAAAGACAGCGTATATTTCGCGAGTGTGAACTTGTGTTTGTTGTATTTCTGGGGAAGAGAAATCTCTTCATCTCTTCATCTTCAATCTATCATATTGCCGCGGGTTCACGCAAACATTTTACATTCACTAAAAGGCTTATTCACAACCACATTTCAGCTATTCACAGACATGCATTGTGTTATGTTGTTGTTTGTCATCAGAGGATTTTATGAATTAAATTAAACTGCTGTTTTGGTACACTTTTCATCTCCCCTTTGTTCAAAACGCTGCCGATATGAGCTGATACGAGCAGCTTTGTTTTAGTCATAATATTCATCTGTCATAAAGAGGGGCGACTTTTACAAAGCAGACAAAATGTAAAATCAGTACCCCAGAAAATCAACAGAGCACAAATATATACTTGCTGAATAAACACTGCATGTACTGCACGCACATGCGATGATTCTTTATCGCTTGTTTTATCGCAGCTTTACTTCAACCATTCCAGCCATTCATGGTCAAATAATTATTCAATGCTGGACATAAACATCAAAAAATCATGATGATGATGATTATTATTATGGTTATTATTATCATGTTTCCTTAGCATAACATGCCTTGTACTGTTTTTAGTCACTCTATACACAACCAATGATTTTTGCAAATGGAAAATACAAATGAAATAATTTTTGTTTCTTAATTTTTGTGAATGTTTACATTAAAACATTCTATAAAAATACAAAAAAAAATTGTGTGTAGAGTGATTAAAAAAAACAATACAATACAGGTTATGATAAGGAAAATCACAATTTCTTCTATTCAGTTAAGTTAGCCTTTATTGGTCACACATACATTACTGCACAGTGAAATTCTTTATTCTTCGCATATCCCAGCTTCTTGTTCGTAGGCCAGGGTCAGAGCGCAGGGTCAGCCATTTTTACGGCGCCCCTGGAGCAGACAGGGTTAAGGGCCTTGCTCAAGGGCCCAACAGCAGCAACCTAGCGGAGCTGGGGCTCGAACCACCGATCTTCCGATTCGTAACTCAGAGCCTTAACACACTGAGCCACCACTGCCCCTCCCAATTCCAAGGATTAAAAAAATGGTAACAATTTCAATTTTAGAATCTAGAATCCAGAAGATTTGAAATTTACACAAATTTAAAAAGAGGCCTGAAGGACTGCAGGTCTTCAGAAAGGTCTTAAGGTGCATTTTAGTTTCTCTGAATGTATAGGTGAGAATAGCTGATTCACACCTGGGGAGGGGTGAATTATTTGCATTTGAATGTTGTCGGACATTGTAAAGCACACACAGTATCACTAAAACAACAACAACCTACAGTAAATAGGAATAAGAGGCCCTGATAATACTGCATAAATATTATTTAGTACAACAAAATTCCTCCGCGCTCTCGAAAACTTTATGCTTGCGGTTGAGCAGTGATTATACTATGTAAGAAATTAAAGAGGAGAATTACGATGCCGGCTCAACATCCCGAGCCCAAACCTCATTTAAAATAACAACAATAGCCCACAATTAATAAAGCATTTTTATTTAGACTCTAAAAATAGTTGTTTTTTTTTTGGTTTTGAATTTGCTATTTTGGTTTTGGTTTTGTTTCACGGCGTGCGCTCCTCACTCACTCCAAAGCTCACTAGGTAGGCAGTCTCCCCTTCTGCAGGTGTGCGAAGGAGCGGGGCCGCCTAACTAGGTACGGTTGGTGAGCTATCGGTGCTAATGATCCCGAGCTTCTCTCCGTGCTATAAAACGGGGAGTGTAGCTCGGGGTCTGTCTGTTGGGCAAACTGGACTTCACCAGTGTTACAGGTTTGTTTGTTTGTTTTATTATGTATTTGGGGTGATAAATGTATGAATTTCTTTTTAAATATGTGCATTTTTATTGGTAGAGAATACATGGATATGTATGCACCTGTGATTATTGAATAGAATGATGAGCTTGTGGCCACAGCACAATGTCTTGACTTCCCAGAGCCAATAGAGTAAGCTAAAAAATGCTGGTTTGCAAAATATAAAACCTATATTATACTCATTACATAGATTTAACATTCACTGTTTTCATTCTTTAGGGTACAAGGCAGTTTAACAGCTTCTGACATTATTTCAAATCTGGCTCTTGCCCTTGATCAAAAATGTGTCAGCAGATTTAACATCATGAGATCCAATGTGTGGGATGGGGCAGTCAGATTTAAACAAGTCTCATACTCAGAATTCACTGACATGTTTGTTAAGTTCTCTGATGATGCTGGCACATTTGAAGAGGGTCTTGATACAGGTCTTGGTACAGGTGTGAACTTCTCACTTTGCCGATGAGCTGACTACAGTATCGCCCTGTTTTTAATGGACCTCCCGGTAGTCGCTACCTGGTATACAATTCAGTTGGTACAGGTATGTATTTAACATAAAAAGATGTTTATTAATTAAAAGTCATACAATATGTGTAAAAAACTTATTCAGTGTGTGATTTGGCTTTACTTTCTATGACAGCTGTTAGGGAGGATGAGTATTTCTTGGCAGGAAAAATGATTGTTGTGTCAATAGTTCATGGAGGACCAGGGCCCCATTTTCTTTCACAAGACCTCGTAAACCACATTGTAGGCCAAACTACTTTCAGTGCCATTTTGAAAAATGTCACAGATTAGGGTATAGTGAAAGCGCTGCAAGAGGTACGGTAATAAATATAACTCAGGTGATTAATAGGAAAGTTATTAAAATACCTAAGAAGTGTTAGGATTGTCAGTAGCACTTCAGAAGCATCCCCATGTTTTTACCCCTTTCCTTTACCACCCTGAGAAGAAGATGACAGCAACTGATTTGGAAGACCACTTTAAACTTAGCCCAGCAGCTAGCAACCAAAGGCAAAAAGAATTCATGACACTTTGCTTTTGGTCATTTCCTCAACTGTGAAGGTTTGTCATTTAGTAGTAGTAGTAGTCTAACAAAAAGATGTCCTGTTTTTGTTGAGTTTGAGAAATCTTTAAACCAGTAGATGAAAGTAAGTTGACGCTTTTCTTTTGAGGGGGGGGGGGGGTATCTTTTTTTTTATTATTATTCTTTTATAAAAATTCTGATTTATCTTTGAAAATTTCACAATTTATTTTGCCTGACTTCATTTCCGCCTGCTGGTCTCACACCACTCCCATGTACTGTGTTTCTTTCCTGTTTACCCTTTCCAATGGCTAATACATGTACAAACACCCTCAAGTTTGGAATCCAAAATTTTCCAGGTTTTGGATGTATATAAATAGCCTTGCTATGTTGCACTTTCATGGCATCAGTTTCACATCAAGAGTATCATGGTCATAAGAAGCTTTCTTTGAAATAAGCTGCTGCTTATTTTTTTTAAATTATAATTTACATTTCTTATATATATATTGTCCTAATTTCAAAATTCTTTGCTTATGATTAGAAGAATTTCAAAGAGTTTCATGCAGTCCATGGATGAGGTTAAAGACATTTTTGCTTCACTGGTTTTAATCTGACAGCTACTCTTTTAACAGTCAAAATTTTCAACAACGCATTAATCCTGTCCATGAACCCAAGATGGCGCCGGTGAGGTCGGCTGCCGTCGCGACTGCTCCGACCTATTTTTCCTTGTTTTCGCTTTTTAAGTTAACTTTCAATAACTTTAATCCGGCTAATTCACCATCATTGAGTGCATTAAGTACGATAGAGATACTCTTATTTCTATTGGTTTACAATGTACTCACAATTCGACGTTTTTAACTCCGGATCCGAGCTGGCCGAGTGAGATCCTGAGGGAAAACAAAGGACGCGACGCGAAGCGGCGGCCCCGAGGAAAACGAGCCGGCGTCAGGAACAGGCTGAGAGCGCGTGCACACCGCACACCTCTGCCTAGCATCCTGCTCGCCAATGTCCAGTCACTGGAGAACAAGCTCGATGACCTCAGGGCCAGGATAAAGTTCCAGAGAGACATTCGGGACTGCAATCTTCTCTGCTTCACCGAGACATGGCTGAACCCAGCGGTGCCGGACCACGCCATCCAGCCGGCCGAGTTCTTCTCGGTTCACCGCATGGACAGGACACGGGACTCGGGGAAGACAAGGGGAGGCGGCGTGTGCTTAATGGTGAACAGCAGCTGGTGCAACAGCGCGAGCGTTGTTCCTCTCGCACGCTCCTGCACACCCAACCTGGAACTATTAACTATCAAATGTCGTCCTTTTTATCTTCCTCGGGAGTTCACATCGGTCATAATCAGCGCCGTTTATATTCCGCCACAAGCGGACACGGACACTGCCTTATGCGAGCTGCATGAGGCACTCACACAGCACCAAACACAACACCGGGACGCTGCGCTTATTGTGGCGGGGGACTTTAACAGTGCCAACCTCAAACGTGCAGCGCCAAACTTCCATCAGCACATCACCTGCCCGACCAGGGGCGAAAGGACACTGGACCACTGTTACACACCAGTTAAAGACGGCTACAAGGCACAATCCTGTCCACCGTTTGGGAAATCTGACCATGCCGCCATCTTCCTCATGCCAAAATATAAACAAAGCCTTAAACAGGAACTTCCGGTTCAGAGGGAGGTCGCGCGCTGGACGGACCAATCGGTGGCCGCGCTTCAAGACGTACTCGATGACGCAGACTGGGACATGTTCCGAAACAGCTCCGATGACGTCAGCGTGTTTACGGAAGCGGTTGTGGGATTCATCGGGAAACTAGCGGATGATACCGTACAGAAAACGACCATCAGAACGTTTCCCAATCAGAAGCCGTGGGTGGATAAAACCATCCGTGACGCTCTGAGATCTCGCGCTGCTGCCTACAATACGGGACTTGCTTCGGGGGACATGGACATGTACAAGGCTGCGGCATATAACGTCCGGAAGGCGGTGAAGGAGGCGAAGCAGCGCTACGGGAGGAAGCTAGAGTCACAACTCCAACAGAGTGACTCTAGGAGCCTGTGGCAGGGACTAAGAACGATAACGGACTACAAAGCTCCAACATCCGGTATGACAAACGCGGACACGACTCTGGCAGACGAGCTGAACACCTTTTATGCTCGCTTCGAGGCTGCAGCTAAAGACGTTAGCGTTGCTAATGCTAGCGCTGCTAATGGCTGCAGACAGGAAGTCATTGCCAGCACCGGAAACGCGTTTATCATCTCCGAGCATGACGTGAGGAGAGCCTTCAGGAGAGTGAACACCAGGAAAGCAGCAGGACCAGACGGCATCTCAGGTAGAGTCCTCAGAGCCTGCGCAGACCAGCTAGCACCAGTGTTCACAGAGATATTCAACCTCTCCTTATCTCAGTCGGTGATCCCCACATGCTTCAAAGAGTCCATCATTGTTCCTGTTCCAAAGAAACCACATCCTGCTTCCCTCAATGACTATAGACCTGTAGCCCTCACATCAGTGGTGATGAAGTGCTTTGAACGGCTGGTCAGAGACTTCATCATCTCTTCACTACCAGACACACTGGATCCACTTCAGTTTGCCTACCGTTCAAACCGCTCTACAGATGACGCCATCGCTCATCTACTCCATACTGCTCTCACTCACCTGGACACTAGAAGGGGGAATTATGTGAAAATGCTTTTCATCGACTACAGCTCAGCATTTAACACCATAATTCCCTCTACACTCACCACCAAGCTGGAGCACCTGGGACTCAGCTCATCCTTGTGTCAGTGGATCTCCAATTTCCTAACGGGGAGACCACAGGCAGTAAGGATGGGTGGACATCACCCTCAGCACTGGAGCCCCACAGGGTTGTGTTCTGAGCCCTCTACTGTACTCTTAGTACACTCACGACTGCGTAGCCACTACCAACTCCACCACCATCATCAAGTTTGCTGATGACACCGTCGTGGTCGGCCTGATCACTGACAACGATGAGACGGCCTACCTGAAGGAGATTGGAAATCTGGAGAACTGGTGTCAGACGAACAACCTCCTTCTCAACGTCAGCAAGACAAAGGAGTTGATAGTGGACTTCAGCACAAAGCAGAAGAGGAACTACCAGACCCCCGTCATCAACAAGAGCCCAGTGGAGAGAGTGGACAGCTTCCGTTACCTCGGTGTACACATCACGCAGGACCTGTCTTGGTCCTGTCACATCAACACCGTGGTGAAGAAGGCCCGACAGCGTCTCTACCACCTCAGACGCCTGAGAGACTTCAGACTGCCCTCCAAGGTGCTTAGGAACTTCTACTCCTGCACCATAGAGAGCATCCTGACGGGAAACATCACGACCTGGTTCGGGAACAGCACCATGCAGGACAGACGAACTCTTCAGAGGGTGGTGCGATCAGCTGAGCGCATCATCCACACCGAGCTCCCTGACCTGCACTAGATCTACAGCAAGCGGTGCTGGACCAAGGCCAGGAAGATCATGAAGGACCTCAGTCACCCCAGCAATGGACTGTTCTCTCTGTTTAGGTCAGGAAAGCGCTTCCGCTCCCTGAAGGCCAACACAGAGAGACTGAGGAGGAGCTTCTTCCCGCAGGCGATACGGTCTCTTAATCAGTACAACACACAGTACTGATCCATCTTGCACATCCACACATGCTTCTGCACTCACTCTGGACACTCTGGACATTCAGGACATTTGCTCACTTGTCCTCACTGCACACCTGCTCACTCATGGGTAGTATGCACACAAGTCACTTTAAATATGCACACAAGCCACTTTAACATTTAACATGTCACTTTACTGCATATTTGCATATTAAAATAAAAATTTAAATATTTCAAAATTGGAATTTTTGAAATATTTCCACTTGTCTATTTGTACAATTACAATTTTTTACTTACTTACATTTTATATTTTATATTCTTACATTTTACATTTTATATTCTATATTTTATATTTTATTTTATTTTATTCTCTTAGGTCAGGGCAGTTGCCTAAGCATTTCACTGCATATCGTACTGTGTAGGATTGTGTATGTGACAAATAAAATTTGAATTTTTGAATTTTTTTTTATTTTTTTTTTAGGCAGGATGAAACTCTTCATAATTCTTGTAATCGGAGGCAAAGAACTTGGAAATGAGGGAAGCAAAAACAAATTAAAATATTGATTTTTTAAAATTGTGTAATCAATTGTATGATTCACATTTACTTTTATTTTTATGACTACAATAATTATGATGTGAAATTGACACCATACGTTTTGTGACCTGCATTGTTTACTTATTGATTAAGGTTGTCTCAGGTTACACTCAGTGGTTTCTACAATCATCTTTAAGAATGCATATGTTCAGAGACCTGCTATTTCTTTCACTGTGAAGTAAGGTTGTAATGCTTCCTCCCATTTCTTTGGCCACTGTAATTGACTGTGTTGCATTACAAATTCTAGATATTCATGAATGTTTTCATCACCACATAACTGATTTATCAACCTTGATTCAGGAAAAGCACCCAACACAACTTCATCAACTGCAAAGCCACAGTTCCTTGATCCTGACCTGTAAGAAGATGCATTTAACAGACATTTATACAATGTGACTTTTGCAGGTGTAGTAGCGTATTTTAAACAAGCTTATTAATAGATCAATTATAAAAAGCATTTTTACAGATATAATTTGCTGACCTTTGTGGCAGATAATACAATTAATTTGGTACACCCCCAGGAGGTTTTGTTGCGAGTCTAGAGGGCCTAATCCTGTGCTTATTCCAAAGTGATACACATTCATCCAAGTCTGCCTGCAGAATATTTTGGAAGCAAAACTGAAGCAGGCACTAGTGTTCGTTGCTGCCGTTGAAATGTCCTTCATTTCTGAGATTCCCAAAGAGGTCTATCCAGAACTAAGCCCTACAGCACAAAAAATTAAAATAAAATAAAATCATATAATAATTTGCTTTTAATTAATTTTGTGTGTGACAATACATTTTATTTAAATAAATGCTACAATGGACTGTATAGGACAAAATATTCAGTACAATAAAAACTCACGCATCACAGACACCCTGTATATCTCAAATAAGCGATCACTGACTTGCTCAAGAATATAAAATCAACACATACCTTAATTTTCTAAAGCTGGACCACCAAGATTCGATGCACTGATTGCTCACTGTACCATACATGTGGCTTCTTGAGCCTGCATAGTAGTCTGTATGATGATGACGGAGAGTGCACTGTATTGCTGCCAGTGTACCGTTTTCTGTTCCACAATCCGTTCGTAGTCTCATAGAGACAACACCAAGGCGTTGTACAGTGGTAATAAAGTTGTGTGCAATAATAGCAGGATCATTGTTACTTGGTCCACAAATAAGCCACAGGACACGTGGTGAAAAGCCGTCAATGCATCCCCATATAGCTAAACCAAATGGCTTCAAATAGTTTGGTCCCATAGCGTGATAAGAATATCGCACAAATCTACGATGTGTCCTTTGATCAGTCCCTCGTGGGTTCAGTTCTTGCGGCAACCACATAACATCATCACGTTTAACACGCAACTTGTGTTTTTGCTGAAGCGCTAACCACATTGTCCGGTAACCGAACAACTGTCCTGGTCCACGCAACTCTGCTCTTATGGCATTCCTGACATTGTTTAATCTGAATAATTTTGTCTTCGAAACATACAGTACTTGCGTTCTTCAGTTGTGTTTTTAGAGTTCGCAAACTAATCTTTATACCGTGATATGTCATCAGCATATCCAAAATCACGGCATACGAATGTCTGTCCTCAAAGTAACATTGAATAAATTCCATTTCCTTGCTTTCTAATGGAAAATTTAATTGTTTTCTTAGTTTTGCAGACGAAAAAAAAATGGTTTAAAGTGAAGCAGAACACATATGAGAAAGAAAGAGAGAGACACAATTTCCTACTTCCTGTATATCTTGAGTGACAGATGTCTCGTCCAATCAGCAGTAAGAATTTAATTCGCAAACTATACCTACCTTTTCCGGTTCGTTCAGAGTGGTCGAGAAGTGCAATACAAATTAACAAAATGACAAATACAAAATCAAATTAACAAAACTGAAAAAAAAAAAAAAAAAAACAACAGCAAAACAAAACTTAAAGCAAAAGAACAAATTTGTTTTAGGTTTTGTTATTTTGTTTTGACCTTTTGTTATTTTGTTTTTGAATTTGTTATTTTGGTTTTGAATTTGTTCTTTTGTTTTCGGTTTTTGTTAATTTGTTTTTTAATTTGTTATTTTGTTGTGGGTTTTGTTATTTTGTTTTTGGTTTTGTTATTATGTTTTTTCATTTATTTTGTTTTTGTTATTTTGTTAATTTGTTTTGCACCGTACAAATCTTATAAAGCCCACATGACATAAAACATTCCCCATCTTAATATCTTAACTAAATATTTTAACTATTTAAACCATTAAACTATTTATTTTACTGTTTTAACTATTATTATTTCATTTACTTTAAAATAAATTTAAGAACGAAAACAATCAAACTTAAAAAAATATATATTATTGTTTGAATATAGGCTGCAAAAAACTGTTGTGCTCAAAAATTTAACAGATGAGGACTCATGTCCATCAATCTGATATACAGTATGCTGGAGAAACTCCCAGGTGGGAAGACACTGCTTTGTGTAGTTAACATCAAAGGCAAAAAACAACTTTAACAGCTTCCACCAAAGAGTATGGAACACAGGATGCATCACACAGCCACGATATATTATACTATAACCGTATTATACCAAAGAATACCAGTTACCAAAATAAAATACCTCCAACAACAACTACAGAGACATTTTAACAATTACAGAGACATCACAGCCAGCGGCAGTTTTCAGAAATTCTTTCCGAGGTAAGGCTGCATTGGCCAGGGTACATGAGGCATTGCCAAATCTCCGAAATCGTTGGGACAATTTTTTTAAATAGACGCTATCTTTAATCGATAGAGGTTTTGAGCTGTACACACATGCATTCTCGCCGGAACAATTCTCAAAACTACACTTTGTGACACAATAACAGTAATATTTCGAACATTTTGAAGGCCTTTTAGAGAAACCAGAGAATAAAGAATAAACCAGTTGTTGGGTCAAAATAACCCAACCAGGTGTTTACAGAAACAACACAGCATTTTTTGGAGTGTATTTTTTTAGTTATTCTAATGTTCTATTTTCCAGTTATTTCTATATTTAAAGTTTTATGTCTTTAAATGTATTTTTTAAATAATAACAATAAACCGATAACAGTTAATTCTTTGTATAAATAAGTTCTTAGCTTGTGAATTTGATCGTCTGTCTAAACAACATAAAATTTATTTTTAACTCATTATTGTACAGTAAATGTCAATAGCTCTAGTTCAGATTTTTCATATTTGTTGTATAATGTGGATATAATTTGTATTGGATGTGGAAATTACCATCACTAGAATTTCTTCGATAGAACAATTTTTTTTTTTTATGACTTAAGCTCAAATCATATTTGAAAACTGCGTCGAATGAAAATGTCACCTGACAGTCGTTTCATGAATGACACGAAATGTGACATTTATTTTGGCCATTGGCGTTTTACCGCGACAGAGAGCACGGCAGTAATTGACATCCCCCTTGACTACCTACTGTAGTATGAAAATGTCCTTTTCAAACCTATAGTAAAAGATATTGAGGTTGTCAGCCAAGTCATTAGCGCAGTCTTTCATACAAGCAAATCACTTGAAACTAAACTTGGCAACAGCTAACTTGGCGCTGTGTTTGTGACAGTCTGACATGGGGTCCGTTCTTCGTACGTCGCTTGAAACATCCGAGATGAATTGACACATCTAAGATGAGATCATCGTGCTAATTACGATGCGGCTAATTCGGTTCTTCGAGCACACCTGTTGTTGATGATTAGTATAGCTGGATTGAGTTGTCTAGGATTATTGCGCGTTCGTGCGTTTGTTTAAAAGGCGATATGCATCGACAGTAGAAACACTGATCACAACCCCTTGCGATTGGTTGACGAAATGGCAAAAGAGCAGCTCAATTTTTTTTCTCAAGCGGAGCAAGAGCTTTTATTAGAGGGTTATGGAGAATTTCAAACTTTAATAAAGATAATTTAAAATAAAAGTAATTATTAAATACGTGAGTGCTGCCCGTGTTACATGTTGTGTATGTATGTATGTATGTGTGTGTGTGTGTGTGTGTATATATATATACTCTCAAATCCTATTTGTATTAATTCAAAGTTAGCTGAACAAATTTGATATTTTAAGTAATCATAAGTACTTAAGTAACAGTAACTGTCACCTCAAAGTTCTACCAACTTAAATCTAAAGAGCACTGGTGGCTCAGTGGTAGGTGTTTCGCCTGCCATGCGGAAGACCCGGGTTCGATTCCCGCGCTGGATTGAATTTACTTTATTTGCAACAAATTCAAATATTGATAGTTCTGTTCTGAAAATTGGAAACATAATTATTAAAAAAAATATATGTAACTGATTACCTCAAATAATTTGAGTTTTTCCAACTTAATTGGGTTTACAGTGTAAAAGTGAAATACAAGAACAAGTATAGTAAGAAGTATATTGTCATGCTGTGCTAAAGTATCCTGTCTATCACGCAATACACGAGGAATTTGAAAAACTCTGCATATAATCCTTCAGTAACCGGTTGCTCTCTCATAAACGAACAAGATATTGCTGTGACAGATTTGAGAAAATTACCTCCACTTATATAGACGCAATCGGGGGATATTACATTCGGGGACACACACGGAGATTAACACATGAATGATGACCACAGCCACACGTACATGTATACATATACTGTATTTATGTTTAAATACATCCATCCATATATTCATGCAAGATACTTTTCTTTTCCCACGTAAGTCAGTCCGCGTCAGTCATGCTCTTTAAACAATCAGATCTCGCAATTTCAACCAATCGTAACCCGCCAGGAGCGCAGCCTAAATCCTGTTTACATGAAATAAACCTGCTTGGGACATGTTGCTATGACAGCAAGTGCGAGATTCGCTTCGAAGAACGAAACAATCCAAGATCAGGTCAAATCCACAACAATCAAATCCAGCTAACTGAGTTAGCGACGTACGAAGATCGAGGGAAAGGACCCATGGAAGCTCTCTCTTTTTAGATGTTTATTTTATTTACTAGCTTATTGTGTTTTTATTATGTCTGCCAAAAAATACCCTGTTGCCTTCATTATTAATATAGGTGACTTTAACCTTTTCTCTCTCTCTCTCTCTCCTGCAACCTTCCTACCTTTTATCATTTTGTTAAATGCAATACAAGAAAAAATAAGACTTTAACCTTCTATATGCAAATGTTAGATGGATACCTACAGTGCTACTGCTCTCTTTTCATTAGGTAGGTCAGACCACAACTTATTTCTGTTTATACCATAAAGCCTGTTGGTGGTATAAACACCAACAATCCTGTTGTTCAGTGGAATCCAAATACAGTGAGGACTAAGTGGAAATGGTCTCATAACTCATTGGGGAACAAAAAGAAAATAACTCATTGGGGAACAAAAAAAGTTAGGAAAATGCCTACAAGAGGTAACTGGGGAAGACCCTGAAGGAGAGCTGGCAAAGTTATTGACATGTAGAGGGGAATGAGAGAGATCACTGGCTCTTGGGGAGAAGTGAGGGTGCAGTTGTGGGGAATGTACAAGAATTTAATGACAAACCATTTTTTTCAATAGGGTTGACCTTGGCTCTTTTGCTCCCAGCGGCCCTCCTAAACTTCAATTTGCTTCCAAGCCTTCAGTGGTTTTCTTATGGTCACATAGTAGTTTAGTCCCAATCCTTTCGGTTCTCTTGGCATTGTGCATGTGGGAATACGTCTCGGGTTACTTAGCTGTAACCCTGTTCCCTGATAAAGCGGGAATGAGATACTACGTGAAAACGCTATGGGAACATCTCTTTGTTCTCCGGTTGTGAAGCCTGTGTGTATCAAAACGCCAAATACTTCGGCTTATAACCTCAGTCAGGTGACATCACCCGATAAGGTGCACCGGCAGGTTATAAATAGGAGTGAACCGGAAACATCCTCAGGTCAATTTTGTTTGAAGGACGTCCAGGTACAAGCAGTGCAGCATTGAAGCGCAGCATCTCGTTCCCACTTTATCAGGGAACAGGGTTACAGCTAATTAACCCGAGACGTTCCCTTTCAAAAGCTACACTCAATGCTGCGTGAAAACACAATGGGAACGAGAATACCAACGCCGCCGCACTGCAAGTGTCTGGACCCCCAGGTTGTGTAGCGAGTGCGCACAATAGCCAAGGAGGTCTCAGACATAGCTCTGGGATGCTGACTCGAGGATCCGCGAGCCCGGAGTAGCATTGACATCCAGACTATCAAATCTAACAAACGTGTGCGGAGAGGACCAGCCTGCCGCATCACACACCTGCTGCAAGGGGACACCTCTTGCCAGAGCAATTGATGAGGCAATCCCCCTGGTCGAATGAGCCCAGATTCCCAGAGGCGAAGATTCCCACGCACCTCATAGACTAGGGCAATAGCATCTCTCACCCAGTGTGACAACGTCTGTCTAGTGGCGGCCGCCCCCACAAATGAAAAGCTCAACTATAGGCAGAGAGAGTCATTCCCAGGCATTTGATGGCCCAGGTTGTGATTTTAATCAGCAATTTGTTAAACAGGAAATGTTTATTAATTCATTCATGGCCTGCAAGTTTAAAACAAACAAACGTTTACTGAACATGTAATGCACACACGTGCAGAGAACATCAAAATGCATCAGACTGTGACGAAGCAGTTGTAGTGCAACATGTGGGATCCCAGGATAGTGTCACGAAACATGATCCAGAAGAACTTTCAGAAGAAAATTATATCAGCCCAGTAACTGGTAGTAGCACTAAAGGATTACCAAAGCATTTACAATACAAACTGGCAGCTTTATTCTTGAAAATGAATCCTCCATGTAGCACAGAATGCAATACAGGAAATCATTTGGCATATTGGTCAGTTTTTTTCACTGTCAGAACCTGTTGTTACATAATCTGTAATAAATATATTGAGAAAATGTAGCTGCCCCGTTACTGACACACTCATAAGATATTTTGCAGGCAGTTTAAAGAGCAATGTTTCACATAAATCTTAAAATCATATTATGAGGTGAAGTTTGCATTCGGTGCATATTCAGCCCATGCTTGGTGGGTTTCCTCTGGGTACTCCAGGTTTCCTCCCACAGGCTAAAGACATGGAGATTATGCTAATTGGTGTTCCCAAATTACCCGTAGTGTGTGAAATCATAAAGAAATATTTAAATTTGGAACAGATTAATGGGCAATACTGTATGTTTCTTTCCACCATTCTGATAAGGTTTACCACCATCACTCAATTCCACAACAAATTTACATTCAGGCATTTGGCATAATTCATTCTTAACTGCAACTTACAAAAAGTGATTTGATGTTTCCGTCATTGGATAGATACTTACAATGGGTTACTAGGTTACTAAATAAGTGCCATTAGAATATCAAACATATTTCTTTAGGGGACGGGGACTGGGGATGGGGGGACCTGTCCTCATTGGCTCCACAGTTTTAGAGGGGGACATATTTTGGGAGGTCCTAATGAACTTAAAATATATAGTTGTGCTTGTTGTGTCTCATACTTTCATTGATTAAACCATTCACTACATGCCTGTAATACTTCAGATCACAGGCAGATGATTCTGGAAGTCTTCTCTAGGTTATGATTGCAACCAAATTATCATGTTGAGCATTATCTTCATCTCATAAAGTGCTTTTTATGAGTATAAGAGTATTATGCTACTGTGTTTGCCCAACTAATTACTTTTTAAATATGCCACCACCCTGCTCCTCCCAAAGGTCCATTGACTGGCCACAGCTTTAGCTCTTTCACAGGTCAAGCCAACAAATTGGCCCCTTTTCTCCTTCACTGGTACATCAAATCTTACCTTTATGGCAGCTTCTCCTGTGCCATACTCCTGTTCCAAGCCGTAGCAGTAGTAAAATCCTGATCCAATTCCCAAGTGAAGTCTTGGACTTGTTACTAAGCTAAATTCTGTCCCAATGCTAAGATCTGTTCTAGACCTCATGTTAAGCCCTGCCAATCAGGTTAAGTTTAATTTCCTGTGCCAAACTTTCATCCAGCCCCATGCCCTGTATGTTGCCTTAATGTATAAAAAGCACATATTAAAAAAATGATAAAGCATCCTTTATACATACATTTAGGCATTTGGCAGACACCCTTATCCAGAGCAACTCATTCATAGTTCATAAGTTATGTTCTGTTTTGGAGTCTATTCAATTTCATTGGTGTAGCTGATTTTGTGTTAAATAGTTTACTTATTTAAACCTGGCATTTTATTCATTTTTTGTAGGTTTACTGTTACAAGATGTCACAGCGCTATGTTTACAAAACATTGGATCCTTGTAGTTGTTTACTTGTTGTATTAAATAAAAATAAAATAAAACAGTAAACAGCAACACAGACAAACATACTGTGTTACAAGAAAGATATTGAACATGTGTACAGTCATTAGATGATAAATAGAGAGAAAATGTAAGTTTTTTTTTTTTTTTGGGTGGGGGGGGTTTTCTGTGATGGATCCTGTATACACCAATTATATTTTTTACGATTTGTTCACTGATGGTCACATTTACCACATCTGATCTCCATTGTGTTTTCCTCTACAACATTCTCTTGAACCAAGACAAAAAAAATAGTTCTAGTTGAATATGGCTGGATAGTTCTGCTAATTAACTGAAAAACTAGGGGAAAACTTCTGTAGTTCTGGACCCATGGCCTGGGTAATCTACACACCTAAACCTATTAGAAACATGATGGACAATGGCGAAGAAGATAATAGCAATAAAGAAACCATCAATCAAGAATTAATTAACTGGCAATCAAGCAGGCATGGATGAAGCAAGAGCACTCCAGACGTCTTTTTACGCTAGGCCCAGTCAGATCCAACACGTTTGGAAAAATAAAGGTTGTGATCCTACCTATTTTTACAAATACCCCGATAAGACAAATAATAAATATATTAAAAGTAAGTTTTCTGACAGCACATTACAAATCTGATTTAAAAGGTTAAAATCCAAGAATCACAAATTCAAAAGTGTGTAAAATATTCTTGCACACAGCATAAAATTACATATTAAATTAAGTTAGGAAATGTGCTTATACGTTTTAATATTTAAAGTACTTTTTAAGCTTCTAAAGCATTATGCATTAAGCATTATGTCTTTGGGTTGTCCATGGGTCCATATGTCTATAACTGAGATTATTGTTAGATGACATCTAAATGTGGTTGAATGGGGTTGAATGTTTAAATAATTTATGTGGAAATATCATTGTACACCAGTAGATAAACAAATAAAATTTTGGAAGTGATCCAAACAGGTTCACATGTAATTATTTTTCTTCATTCATTTTCGTTTAAAGAATATCTTATTCGGTTAATAGGTTATTTGAAGAATACAAATTATATTAAAAAAAAAAAGATGAAGAAGTTGTTCTTGTTAAGGCATCCCCAACAGTGGCATCGAGTTTAACTTTATGACAATAACTGCAGTCCTACCTGAACCTCTCTTGGACACAACCTTTAAGCTCCGAATTAATGTAGCATAGAAGAGAACCTGCAGAGGGATAGATCCTTTAATTTTTCCCATTGTGAAAATGTCCTGCAAATAAACACACACAAAAAAACAATTAGCTTTTATGATTTCAAAAAGGTAATAAAAAAATAACAATTTCAAGACTTGTATACCATTGTACATGTGTATTTCCCTAATAACATATCCTTACTTGTAGCAACTTATAATAAATACCAGTGTCCTGTCATAACCATATACACTGCCTGGCCAAAGGTACAGTGTCAGAATGATCAAATTACTGGCCTGCACCACGCAAAGAACATGTTAAAAATGACTGACTTTGGATTTTACCCATGCAAAGCATTACTAAAAGCTGGAAGTATAGTTTATTATCAACGTCCCAAAAGACATGTGGTTGCCAAAACTTAGGAATGACCATGATGAAGATCACTCAAACTCATAGTGAAATCAACAGTAGAAATCACAGCTATGTTTATTAGTGAAAGCAACGCATTTTCACATGCACAATATGACAAGAACTCCCATCTTGTTGCTATAAGAAAACCTTGTTAGTGAGGCTAATTAAAAGGGAAAAAAGTTTCAATTTGGTAGGAAATATTAAGATTTAATTTTGGTGTAATGAAAAAGCATAATCAGGGTCGATGAGTCTAGGATTCACCCTATTTCAGAGTGATAGGCACTCAGTAACATTATATGTCAACAAACATATAGCTAACTAGAAGATTCTCTTGAGTGACCAGGTTATCCCATGGATGGGATGGGATTTTTTTTTTTTATTCTCCGGCATATCCATCTTCCAGCAATTGTTTTGGTTATATCAATATGAGTTTTGGATAATTTTACACACTAGCTCCATCTCCAAAATAATTGTCAAAATTGATAAAATCAGACTGCAATTGTGTTTGTGGTAAATATGAAATGTATTAATAACTGTGTTGTTTAATTTAATGAATCATAGCAACAACTTGGATCAAGGAAAAATGTTGAGTTTTCCTGAACACAGAACCTTTTTATTTACAGGTTTTGTTGAAGATCATGACAAAACATTGATCAAGAAGATCATGAAGCTCAAGAACAAAAATTGGTTTACTATTTTCCACATCTTTTACCTACCAGTTTTAGTTTGGTTTTTGATAACAGGAATATGCTGTATGAGGTACCACCAGGCATAAACAAACTGCATGTACATGTATTTCATATCTCTTGTGCACAAAGCATTTGTGTGTCTCCTCAATATTATTTATTTATTTTGCAATTTTTGTTCAATTGCTTCATGGCTCCCATATTCATCAAACCCAGTGCCAGCAATAATTCAAAGTTTCTACATGAAGAATATGTAGCTGTTTTCCCAGCCAAAAATGTTTACAAATATGTGTGCTTGCAGACGATAATTAGCCAAAATGACTGAAAGTCTGGAGATGTCGAGGAGTAAACCATTCCTGACATGCCACAAGCCTTCCCTGATCATGCAGGAATGTAGTGACAGCGAGTATGCGAGTGGGTACATTTCTGGCCTTGTTGGATCTGGAATGTAATCAACCTATAGTCCATGAAGTCCTGAGTCGATACCAGGTTTTGGGGAATGCACAATTTATCAAGGTGAGGTGTTTTCACAGTGATCAACTTGTTCCTGTCACTATTCAATTCAGGTAGAAAAAGATTGGTGGAGACAGTACTTATTCCTGGGGAGTGCTTGGTGTGTTAACAAGTAAAAAGCTCATGGTCTGGCAGTAAGTGTAGGGTGAAGTGGCTCTGCTGAGGCTGTCACGCAAAAGTCACAAAACCCTAAAGTAAGACTTAAAAGTAACAGTTGGCCTAGTGAAAGAATGACCAATTGAGGTTCTTGGCCATGTAAACACTAAGAAATTTGGTGCTTTTGACATTATCACATCACACTGTGCTTAACACCATGCATAGAACTTGTTCAGTACATCTGGAAGGGAGGAATCAGGCAGGCAGGTGTTCTGTAGCTGGTGATGGCCAAGATGCCCTGCCACGTGCACTATGTATCGCCACTCTGAACTGAACTGTTAGTGTCTTATGATCCGCCACGCCTACTTCGATCAAAGAATGCAGGCTGCCTGTCAGTACCACGTATTATTAAAACTACAGCAGGGGGCAGAGCTTTTTCCTACAAAGCGCCAAAGTTATGGAATAGTCTTCCTATTAATGTTCGGGACTCAGACACAGTCTCAGTGTTTAAGTCTAGGCTAAAAACCCATTTATTTAGCCAAGCATTTTTGTAAATAGATTAACCTTAGGTAAAGGAGCAGATCTGGGGGACTCATGGATGTAGAGTATTCTGGTGAACTGGTATGTTTAGATGCTGTCCTCCCCACTCTCATTGATCACTCAGGTTTGTTGACGGTGAGGTGATTGGTTGCTTTACATCTCAGGGAGCCCTCATGTCCGTGTTTCCTTCTGGCTCTCCCTTTTAGTTATGCTGTTATAGTTAGTCCTGCCGGAGTCCCTGCTTGCACTTTGCACTGAATACATTCACCTTATACATATTGACTGTGACCATACCTAACTGCCATCTCTCCTTATTTTCTGTTCTCTCCTTTTCTGCTCTCTCCTCTCTCTCTCTCCCTCTCTCCTTTCCCTCTCTCTGTCTCTCTGTCGAGCTATACATGTTCGCTCCTGAGTTGCCAGTGATCCAGACCCCTCTGCCCTCTGGAGCCGTCTAACCCGTCCTGGAGTCCTGCTTCTGGTTGGAGATCTCGTCGCATGGATGCCCCGTGTGGTCTGCCTGGATTCGTGTGGTGGCTGGGGATGGTTTCCATTAAGACTGTCCTGTCATCGATTGATGCTCTGGGGACCCGTGACTTCAGTTGTTCGATAGCTCAGGATTGGAATCTCCTACAGTCTACCTGAGCCTTCAGGAACAAACTGGACTCCTTTTAATTTTAATTTTAACACATCTCCTGTTGCACTGAACTTACAGTACACATTATTATGCTGATCAATCCCTGCTATCCGTTATCACCAAGACGAGAATGGGTTCCCTGTTGAGTCTGGTTCCTCTCAAGGTTCCTATTACCATCTCAGGGAGTTTTTCCTTGCCACCATCGCCCTCGGCTTGCTCTTCAGGGACAATCTTATCATTTTGATTCATACACATTGCATACAAACTTACTTCTTTTTATTGTGTAAAGCTGCTTTGCGACAATGTCAATTGTTAAAAGCGCTATATAAATAAAATTGACTTGACTTGACTTGACTCTCCTGAAAATGTTTGTGGATTCTCTGGTTGTGTGCACGCTTGCCCTTTCTGAGGCCTGGGACAGTTTTGCCCTTGCTGTTCTTAGGGGTGCCTAGGTCACCTGTCACGGGTCCTCAGCAGTGTATGCATTTCTACAATGATTCTCGGTCTCTGGTTATAGCTTGTGTTGATGGCCTTGCAGACAGTAGTTATCAAAGCCATTGCTGATTCACTGAGGTACTGTGCTTCTCCAAGTTAGTAAGGTTACCGTCCATTCATCCATCTACAAACCTCTGTAGTCCAATCACGGACCATGGAGGCCAATGGTGAATATTGTTAGGACTTCCAATCAACATTTACATGCACCTTCACTAGTGTAAATTTCATCAAGGAAAATAATGACGAAAAATATTAATTGACAACCTTTTTCCCTGTGATTAAAACGAGAAGACAAGATGTCACAGATACCAATGAACAGTGACAGTGCTGAAATCAGCATGCAATATTGTCACGACGTGCTTTATATGAGACAGGACTAAAATGTGGTTTAAAAAAATAAAAAATAAAGCCTAAAACTTCTGTCTTCTTTTTCATCAACATTAAATTTTTGTCACAATCCACTGTAATACGGTGTTAAATTCGTTATGGCATGAGCAGCAGTATTTCCTAGGTCAAGGACCATGGCATATCAGGAGTAGTTTGTGCATTGTGATGGAATGTTACATGCTCAGTCATTTTACTCTTCGTTATGACAGCAGTATTACTCGGGCGAAAGAGAAGAGCAGATATTTGGCGCTTTTTCTTTATATTTAATCGGAGAAAAAAAGATGATGTGTAGTAATATCGGAGGGGAAACAGTGTGGGCACACAATTGCTATGAGATTATACCATGACCCTGAAGAGACACATCAAGGCAAACCATAAACATTTTAAGGTAGTTTTACAACTTCTTTGTGGTATTTACCATATGTTTTGTATTGGATATGTATTTTATAACTGAACCATTGACAAACCCTTAAGCAAATATACTAGAAAATTATTGTGACTCATAGTCCAACACAACAGTCCAAGTGTGTTTCAAACCACTGTATTGTCCATACTGCTTCTATTGTTGTTTAGTTAAAAAAGAATATTGGAAATGCCACAGTTGTTAACTATAATTAGCTGATAACATTAGATGAAAAGATACATTTAAAAGTTTAATAGTTATTTTGTTGAAGAAAAAAAAACAACTAAAAAAAAGGGTTCCTCTGACTAAAACTAAACTAGACTAGCCTCTAGACTTTTAGTGACAGAGGTACTGAGGAATCATTTTAAAGGACTACACTGTAAGGTGAGAAATCAGGTGCTGTCTACATTCTCTTCTGATTTCCACAGACAAATTGAAAACAAGATGCTCATTAAACATTACTTTCTTTGGTCATAGCACATGAGTGTTATTTATTTTAAATATTTACTTTTTTATTTTTTAGCAAAAATAAAGTCTTTATATACACTGCGAATTAATCATACAGATGTAAACAATGAATAAATGCAAGAAATGCTACAAATAAATAGCATTTCTATTTATTTCTATTTATTTGTCTATCTATTTATTGTATAATGCCTGCTATAATAAAGTTTAATGAATATTATAGATACATATAATAAATAATACACACATATAATAAACATGTACACACGTGGACAAAATTGTTGGTACCCCTCGGTCAATGAAAGAAAAACTCACAATGGTCACAGAAATAACTTTAATCTGACAAAAGTAATAATTTTAAAAAATTCTATGAATGTTAACCAATGAAAGTCAGACATTGCTTTTCAACCATGCTTCAACAGAATTATTTTAAAAAATAAACTCATGGAACAGGCCTGGACAAAAATGATGGTACCCCTAGAAAATACTGAAAATAATGTGACCAAAGGGACATGTTAATTCATGGTGTGTCCACTAATTAGCATCACAGGTGTCTACAATCTTGTAATTAGTCAATGGGCCTATATAGAGGGCTCCAGGTATTCACTGTTGTTTGGTGACATGGTATGTACCACACTCAACATGGACCAGAGGAAGCGAAGGAAAGAGTTGTCTCAGGAGATTCGAAAGAAAATTATAGACAAGCATGTTAAAGTTAAGGCTATAAGACCATTTCCAAGCAGCTAGATGTTCCTGTGACTACAGTTGCACATATTATTCAGAAATGTAAGATCCATGGGACTGTAGCCAACCTCCCTGGACGTGGCTGCAGGAGGAAAATTGATGACAAATCAAAGAGACGGATAATCCGAATGGTAACAAAAGAGCCCAGAAAGACTTCTAAAGAAATCCAAGGTGAACTTCATGCTCAAGGAACATCACTGTCAGATCGCACCATCCGTCGTTGTTTGAGCCAAAGTGGACTACGTGAGAGACGACCAAGGTGGACACCACTGTTGAAAACAAATCATAAAAACGCCAGACTGGAATATGCCAAACTACATGTTGACAAGCCACAAAGCTTCTGGGAGAATGTCCTATGGACAAGATGAGACAAAAATGGAACTTTTTGCCAAGGCACATCAGCTCTATGTTCACAGACGGAAAAATGAAGCATATCAAGAAAAGATCACTGTCCCTACTGTGAAACATGGAGGAGGCTCTGTTATGTTCTGGGGCTGCTTTGCTGCATCTGGCACAGGGTGTCTTGAATCTGTGCAGGGTACAATGAAATCTCAAGACTATCAAGGGATTCTAGAGAGAAATGTGCTGGCCAGTGTCAGAAAGCTGGGTCTCATTCGCAGGTCATGGGTCTTGCAACAGGACAATGACCCAAAACACACAGCTGAAAACACCCAAGAATGGCTAAGAGGAAAACATTGGACTATTCTAAAGTGGCCTTCTATGAGCCCTGACCTCAATCCTATTGAGCATCTTTGGAAGGAGCTGAAACATGCTGTCTGGAAAAGGCACCCTTCAAACCGGAAACAACTGGAGCAACTTGCTCATGAGGAGTGGGCCAAAATACCTGCAGAGAGGTGCAGAAGTCTCATTGACAGTTACAGGAATTGATTGCAGTGATTGCCTCAAAAGGTTGTGCAACAAACTATTAAGTTAGGGGTACCATCATTTTTGTCCAGGCCTGTTCCATGAGTTTATTTTTTTTAGTTCTGTTGAAGCATGGTTGAATAGCAATGTCTGACTTTCATTGGTTAACATTCATAGAATTCTTATTTATTACTTTTGTCAGATTAAAGTTATTTCTGTGACCATTGTGAGTTTTTCTTTCATTGACCGAAGGGTACCAACAATTTTGTCCACATGTGTAATCATGTATTTTCTGTTCTCCTCAGGATCATCTGGGTTCAATAGAGGGGTGATGTGTGATAGAAGCATGTCCTTGTGACCAGGAGAGACCAGAAATGGCTACCGAATTCTCCTATCAAGAAGACAACATTCCTAAAAGAGAGATGCTTGTGCTCTTTTTTTCCCTTACCTTGCTATGTATCAAACTTGGCTGAGAAACTATTGAATTTGAAACTTCAAAATGCATAAATGTTTTGTGTTTAACATGTTTTGTATGCAGTGTGTGTATGTTGTATTTTTGTAAATGTAAAATAAATGTATACTGTAAAATCCAAGATGAGTGTGGGGTTTGGATTTGGAATAGAGACAGAATACTGGTTAGAGTGCAAAATGTTTTATTAAAAATTATTCAATTAAAATATAAAAATATAAAAAAAAGTTTTATAACAAAAGTAGCTGTCAAATAGTACTAAAATTAAACATTAAAATGTAGCGTATTTTTATATTTACTTATACATGCATAGCAAGAGGGTGTGTGCTAAGGAAATTAAGACAACAGTTGGTCCATCGTCTGCATCAAAATCCTATTCAATCTCTTGATGTTCCCTCCACTGTATCTGTAGTAAACGCTTCTCCACCTAAATTTGAGATTTCAGCCAGGCATCATAAATCTCCTGCTCTTGCACATAAGGGTTTGCCTCTCTCTTCTGTTGTAGCTGGCCTTGTGCTACTGTTAGATGTCTCAGTCTGTGTTTTCTCCAGTGCCTGTCTGCAAGAAAGCACAAAAGCAAGAAATTAGCTGAAAATTGCAACCATAACAGCTTGTACAAATAAAAATTTTCCAACATTTAAATGTTGTCACAGCAATAACAGATAACCTAAAATTGCGTGTGGAGCTTATGTGCATCATCAACATCTCAATTTTTATAAGTGTCTCTGAGATGTGATGGAGTATATACAGTACATAAAGGTTATACATAAAATAATGAGTAAAAAGTAAAGTACCTGTACAGTAGAAGCCACACGAAATAGCTGCCTGGAACAGGGCGGGTCCCACAGCGAACCATGACAAGTCCGTGCACGATCCGTGCTCGGAATGTGATCCCCCGCGATGACGCAGTTAACGATGCCCCGATGCCTTTTCAATAAGATGGTTGCAATGCTGTATAATCTCGCCAGGTGGAGCATGGACTGCTTCAGTTAACTACAGTGTCCAGGCAGTTTATACGGCATGTCTATATACTGTACAGGCGTTGTCAACATAGTTTCATAAATAGATGATATGGAAAAAAAATCTAATAAAACAGAAATGTTTTAAATCACTCAATACACAACCCATGATGCTTATGCTATTTAAAATCAATTAATTTCTTAGTAAATAAAATTAGTTATTGCAATATTTTCCAAGACATCCTTAATAATCCTTAAAGACACGGTAACGTGTACTTTATCTATAACGATAGCTGTAGATACGGAATATAAATGCAGGCTATGTATTTTGCATTACGGTGTATTTTATCTAAGTAGTTCCGTTTAATACACTGAGAGATAATATTTTGCTGCAAAGTAAAGCTCAAAATGTAACTTCTGCTTGAGTATGTTTTCTATATATTTTTTATTATGTTTTTTTTCGTTAATAGTCAAAAATTGGCATAACAAATTGATTAATGGCGCATAATATCTGGAACAAATATCTGCCCATACGGATGTTACGTGGCGCTGTATGGAGAGCCGCACCACGAGATCTTTTTAATGAGAAGAGCTTTCACTCAGGGCTTGAGAGAGGTTTAACGAAATAAGAGTGTGTGCTTATGATATGCATGGGAAGACCTTTCCGTTTGGAGGTGGCGTGGGATTATTAATTAGGAAACTTGAAAGTAAACAAAAGAAAACTGAAACAGTTAACAGAATTCCTCCGCTCTGGAATCAAAAATAAAACTTTTGATCCTCTCTGGGCTTATTCCCTTACCGAGGACCTATGAGAGAGAGTTACTGTATGTATTTTTTGTGCTGTGGTAGCAGCCTGCGGATCTGCTCGTTCTGAACAGTTTATGCGCAGATCTGCATCTCGCGCGACCCGCATCGTTACAACAGATCAGTATTTCTTTTGTCATTTATGCCTTCATAACGTTCCCCCAGCAAAGATCTGATGGGGCATTAATCACTTATCACAACTTTGAATAGATGCGGCAGCAGAGACAGATTAAATCCCCATAAACATTCACACTTGAGAACAATACTAAAACAACTAAAAGGTTCCAGAGGTTTAGCGCCTTGTTATCGCAGGACAGGGATGACCTACAGTATACTACTGTGTTTTTCACTGCTTATATTTTTTGCCCTAGTTTCATTTGGTTTTACACAATTTCATGTGCCGTGTGTGTTTGAGAGAGAGAGTTTATATTGTCTTGGATTACTACTACTACCACTACTATTAATAAAAATAATTTTTGTTATGCAAATTAAACCCATGGGACTCAAACATCATCATCAATCATCATTTCAGGTGCTATTTGTGTGTGTGTGTGTGTGTGTGTGTGTGTGTGTGTGTGTGTGTGTGTGTGTGTGTGTGTGTGCGAGAGAGAGAGAGAGAGAGAGAGAGAGCTCATGCGCGCGTAAGGGAGCTTAAAGTATATTGTGATTTGGCCAAGGTTGCTAAAGCCTGGCTTATACTACTAATAAAAAATATTTCAATTAAACCTATTTGTCTCAATCACAAATTAAGCCAACGCTGTAAACAGATGACACAACAAATTATACATTTTCATATATATATTTTACAAATTATACATATACATTTTCTATTATAACATTTGAAAATATATATACAAAAAATAAATAAATGAAAACAATCACCAATTGTTGCTAAAGCCAGCCCGTCCCTGTTCAGGGTCAAGTTTATAAGTGCATTTGTTAATACAGAGTATTGCAATGCATCAAACACTTATTTCCTTCTTTGTTCTATTGTAAATATTGCTTATTAAAGATGCACTGTTTTATGGGACATGGCAGTTTTGTAATGTTCAGCAAAATAAACACTGTCTACGGCAAATTTACTGTAAACATCTCAAAGTCACAGGTGTGTGTGTGTGTGTGTGTGTGTGTGTGTGTGTGTGTGTGTGTGTGTGTGTGTGTGTGTGTGCGCGCGTGTGTGTGTGTGCTCCTACATTCGTCATTTGCGCAGGTCGAAAAAAACTTCAAACACAGCATTTAGCACTAACAGTCAGTAGTGGAGGGAGTCAGTACATTCTCCGTTGAGGTTTCTCACCTTACAGATCTGGCTATTAAGAATGCACGTTCCGAGAAAAGGGATCTCGCGCGCTTCCGTGGCAGCTCGCGGGCGGCTGTGAACATTGAAACTGAAGCCGAAAATCTCTCTTATGCCATTGACAGCAAGCGACAGAGCTCATAAACGTATTTAAATACTGATATGTATTTATTCTTCATTTTCTTCTCTCCTGCAATGATGATTCTTCTTTGACTGCACTTTCTCCATTCAGCATTATTATCATTAGTAGTAGTCATGAAAACTACCGCTGATTAACTATCTCTGCAGTAGTTAAAACAGCGGATTAATTTGATTTGGGGTATTTCTAACAGGCAATCTATTAAATAATAATAAATAGATAAAATTACTCTAATTAAATTTAGAGTGTAACATAAAAATATTCCATTCGTAAAATAGCATAGGTGAAATCATAGGTTGTGTATAGAGTGATTAAAAACAATACAACAAAGCTTAAGGTAAATAAATGATCAGACTCTACATGAAGTATAGACATGATTTTATTTTAGTCTACTCGTTGACAACGTGAAAGCGTGCTCCGAGGTGAACACATGCAGACCCCCAGTTACTGTAATTCCTCTTCTCACCTTTCATTCACAATATGTGTGAAGTTATCAAACCGGTTTCGCTGATGGGGGAATTGGCAGAATTGAGGGGTTTAAAACGAATTAACAAAACCGAGCAGACGTCTCTGCCTAAAATGTATTTCGCCAGCACATTGTACTGAAGCTCCGCACGTCTTCTTTCCTTGTTTTAATCTGTAATATTGTGAAATAATAAGTGAAATGTATTTCGCGTAAATATTTTTGCTTAAATATTCCTTTTTATTTATGGACATGTGTATTATGTTTGATCTGCATTATTGCAAGACTCGATGACTTTCTGGGATTTTTATCGATAAATCGCACGCGTTTATCAGGCTTTTGATCAAAACACTGCCTTTTTGTAAAGTGAAAGTTCACGCACAAATCGGGGTTCACGCACGCCGATGAACAGCTTTATTTCAGTCATAAATTCACAATCACATTCCAGCTATTATTTCCAGCCATGGTCAAATAGTGGATGAAATAATTATTTAATCCTGGACACAAACAGCAAAAAAAAAAACCATGATTATTATAAAAAGCCCGAAGCACTTCGTGTGCATATAAGAACATTTACTAAAAAATAGATTCCTTTGTTCATTCATGTCTTTTGATTGTGCTCAATGTCGACACATTTTTACGTTTTAACGAAGATATGTTGACATATTCACGAATCAGGTAGTTAGTTAACACTATCAGACACACCGTGCGGGGAACAACTGAACACAGGTCTTCACTTCGTAATACACATGTCCATAAATAAAAAGGAATAGTTAGACATATATGCTAAATATATTTCACTTAAATATTACAGATTAAAACAAGGAAAGAAGACGTGCTGAGCTTCAGTTCATTGTCTTCAAAGTCTAGGAAGGAAACGGTTGTCATTATTTTACTGAATAAAATAAAATGTCGTTAAATCTGAATATATTCGGTAAATTTGTGAATTACACTGAAAGTATCAACTCCAACTATGAAGTCTATTTCATTTCATTGGTACCACTAAACATTTTATTTATATTTATTATATTTTTTTTGCTGGCGAAATACATTTTAGGCAGAAACGTCTGCTCGGTCTTGTTAATTCGTATTAAACCCATCAAATCTCAATACAAAAATGTATAATCTTTAATAAAGTTAGCCTAAAACAATATTGTTTCCAATGCTGAAGCAAACATGATTTTGTTTTTGTTTTAGTCTATTCGTTGAATACAACGCGCTGCGAGGGGAACATCCACAGAACCCCCAGTTACTGTAATCCCTCTTCTCACCTTTCATTCATGATTGGTGTGAAGTTATCAAACCGCTTTCACTGATGGGGGAATTTAGCAGAATTGAGGGGTTTAAAAAGAATGAACGCTGCCTTTTTGTAAAGTGAAAGTTTACGCACAAATCGGGGTTCACGCACGCCGATGAACCGCTTTATTTCAGTCATAAATTCACAATCACATTCCAGCTATTATTTCCAGCCGTGGTCAAATAATGGATGAAATCCTGGACACAAACAGCAAAAAAACATTATTATTATAAAAAGCCCGAAGCACTTCGTGTGCATATAAGAATATTTACTAAAAAATAGGTTTCTTTGTTCATTCATGTCTTTGATGGTGCTCAATGTCGACACATTTTTACGTTTTAACGAAGATATGTTGGCATATTCACGAATCAGGTAGTTAGTTAACACTATCAAACGCGCACAAGCACACACACACACACTCCCCGTGAAGATACACCGTGCGGGGAACAACTGAACACAGGTCTTCACTTCATAATACACATGTCCATAAATATAAAAGAATAGTTAGACATACGCTAAATATATTTCAGCTCAGCACGTCTTCTTTCCTTGTTTTAATCTGTAATATTGTGAAATAATAAGTGAAATGTATTTCGCGTATATGCTTAAATATTCCTTTTTATTTATGGACATGTGTATTATGTTTTATCTGCATTATTGCGAGACGCGATGACTTTCTGGGATTTCTATCGATAAATCGCACGTGTTTATCAGCCTTTTGATCAGCACGTCCACTTTCCTTGTTTTAATCTGTAACGTTTAAGTGAAATATATTTTGCATATATGCTTAAATATTCCTTTTAATTTATGGGCAGGTGTAGTATGTTTGATCTGCATTATTGCAAGAGGCGATGACTTTCTGGGGGAGTATGTCTGTGAAAGTACAAGCCGCGGTTTCACGCACGCCGATGAACAGCTTTATTTCAGTCATAAATTCACAATCACATTCCAGCTATGATTTCCAGCTGTGGTCAAATAATGGATGAAATAATTTTTAAATGCTGAACACAAAGAGCAAAAAAACGTGATTATTATTTTTATAAAAAAAGGCCGAAGCATTTCGTGTTCATATTTGTTAAAATCAAGTGATTGCAAATTGTTGACTTGTGTTAATGTGTTCTTGAGAACAAAGCGGCATCTAGTGGTGGCACCAGGTAAATGAATAAATAGAGCTTGAATGGGCGTGTTTACTACGAAATCTTGACACACCTCCCTGGCAGGAGAAGGAGGGGGAACCACGGGGTCCAAAGGGAAGCAGAGGGGATCCAACTCAGTCGCACTTGATGGTTTTTATCCTATTATTTATCTACTCCTCACTTCAGTATTGCACCGCACGCTGTGTGCTGCTTGAGCGGCAGCTTACTTCCGTAAATATTGGAGTTTTTATGTGTAATGTCTGATAATCTTTGTCGATTATCTTTTTTCATCTGTCTAAATTTCGAACAAATACTGTACTTCGGCATTACTTCACAGAGATTCTTTAGCAGCCACGTTCGTTTGTGTACGAAGTCAGACAGTAATTACATCACTTCCTCTTTTGAGCACGAGCACGTACTTATGTCTTAATGGTTCCTGGACCCCAGTGAAATTTTGTAAATAGCTGACAAAATTAAGACTACCATTCAAACTCAATGGGCAATTTGGGAATGCGAATTAGACGAATCTGCATGTCTTTGGACTGTGGGAGAAAACCAAAGAACCCAGACGAAAACCACTAAACAAGGAGTCCATGCACACAGACCCAACATGAGAATCGAAACCAGGACCTTGAGATACAAGGCAACACTGCTAATCTCTAAGCCACTATGCACACCTTGTTTACAGGCTCCTTGAACATGTGTCAGTCTGTGTTTAAAACAAACCTATGGTGCAGAGATCCCTTTTACCCTAGCACAGACCCACGGTAGGTGTTGGCTTTTCCACTCAACATTGGGTGATGTTGAGGTCTGGGGGCCTGTTCACAATAGCAAGCCGAGATAGATTGTGAAGGTTGGTTTGTGTTATTTCTGTAGTGTAGCAGTGCCTAGCAGTTTGTCCTGATGTACTGAATGAATAAAAACAGAAATTAAGCACAGAAGTGAACACAGACAAGTACAGATTAGTTTTGGATCCAGCCACAGCAGTGTTACTGCACTGCTATCTTGAAATACCAACATGGAAAGTCTTGTCCATCAATACCAGATCAATAGGCAAGAAATCCCAACATCATCTCAACTTTCTGAAAAGGCTGAGAAAAGCTCATTTTCCTCCACCATCCTCACCACTTTCTACAGAGGGACTCTATAGTTCCTCTAGAAGATGAATGACTGCCTTGTTTGTGCCATTCAGATCACAAAACCCTGCAGCAAATAGTTAGTACTGCTGAGATCATCAGGATCTCTCTTCCCTCCATCACACATTGTCAAAACTATTAATATAATAAAAGTACAGTGGAACCTCGGATTTCTCCTTGAACATGTGTCAGTCAGGTTTACGAGCAAAGGTTTTTAATAAATTTCTAATCGGAAGCCGAGCAAGTATTAGTTTACGAGTGCCGAGTATCATTTATCACGCATGCGACTCTTATTTTGACACCGAGCGTCACTCTTGCGCTGCGAAATTCTTTCAGCATCTCTTATGTGTGTGTGCACGTAATTTGATACAGACACACACACACACACACACACACACACACACACACACACACACACACACACACGCAAACACCATGACACACGCACAGACACTCTCTCGCCTTTTCACCCCCTCCCCGGCTTCACAAACACACAGAAACTCTGCTCTGTCGCGATTCTTTTCAAAGGTAAGGTGCTGGTGCATTTGTTTTGTTTCTGTTTTTTTTTTTTACTTTACAGCAGTGATTCCCTTAGTACACACGTGGACAAAATTGTTGGTACCCTTCGGTCAATGAAAGAAAAACTCACAATGGTCACATAAATAACTTTAATCTGACAAAAGTAATCCTTTAAAAAAATTCTATGAATGTTAACCAATGAAAGTCAGACATTGCTTTTCAACCATGCTTCAACAGAATTATTTAAAAAAATAAACTCATGGAACAGGCCTGGACAAAAATGATGGTACCCTTAGAAAATACGGAAAATAATGTGACCAAAGGGACATGTTAATTCATGGTGTGTCCACTAATTAGCATCACAGGTGTCTACAATCTTGTAATCAGTCAGTGGGCCTATATATAGGGCTCCAGGTAGTCACTGTGTTGTTTGGTGACATGGTATGTACCACACTCAACATGGACCAGAGGAAGCGAAGGAAAGAGTTGTATTAGGAGATTCGAAAGAAAATTATAGACAAGCATGTTAAAGGTAAAGGCTATAAGACCATCTCCAAGCAGCTAGATGTTCTTGTGACTACAGTCGCACATATTATTCAGAAATTTAAGATCCATGGGTCTGTAGCCAACCTCCCTGGATGTGGCCGCAGGAGGAAAATTGATGACAAATCAAAGAGACGGATAATCTGAATGTTAACAAAAGAGCCCAGAAAGACTTCTAAAGAGATCCAAGGTGAACTTCATGCTCAAGGAACATCAGTGTCGGATCGCACCATCCGTCGTTGTTTGAGCCAAAGTGGACTACGTGAGAGACGACCAAGGAGGACACCATTGTTGAAAACAAATCATAAAAAAGCCAGACTGGAATATGCCAAACTACATGTTGACAAGCCACAAAGCTTCTGGGAGAATGTCCTATGGACAGATGAGACAAAAATGGAACTTTTTGCCAAGGCACATCAGCTCTATGTTCACAGACGGAAAAATGAAGCATATCAAGAAAAGAACACTGTCCCTACTGTGAAACATGGAGGAGGCTCTGTTATGTTCTGGGGCTGCTTTGCTGCATCTGGCACAGGGTGTCTTGAATCTGTGCAGGGTACAATGAAATCTCAAGACTATCAAGGGATTCTAGAGAGAAATGTGCTGGCCAGTGTCAGAAAGCTGGGTCTCAGTCGCAGGTCATGGGTCTTGCAACAGGACAATGACCCAAAACACACAGCTAAAAACACCCAAGAATGGCTAAGAGGAAAACATTGGACTATTCTAAAGTGGCCTTCTATGAGCCCTGACCTCAATCCTATTGAGCATCTTTGGAAGGAGCTGAAACATGCTGTCTGGAAAATGCACCCTTCAAACCGGAAACAACTGGAGCAGCAGGCCAAAATACCCGCTGAGAGGTGCAGAAGTCTCATTGACAGTTACAGGAACCGTTTGATTGCAGTGATTGCCTCAAAAGGTTGTGCAACAAACTATTAAGTTAGGGGTACCATCATTTTTGTCCAGGCCTGTTCCAGGAGTTAATTTTTTTTCATGATTCCATTGAAGCATGGTTGAAAAGCAATGTCTGACTTTCATTGGTTAACATTCATAGAATTCTTATTTATTATTACTTTTGTCAGATTAAAGTTATTTCTGGTACCATTGTGAGTTTTTCTTTCATTGACCGAAGGGTACCAACAATTTTGTCCACGGGTGTATGCGCTCACGCCAGTGTCAAAGAGATTTCTTTTTGTCCTGTTAAAACGGTGTTTCCGTTGTGTGCGTGTGTGTTTGTTGTGAAACTTAAAAAGTGATTCCTTCAGTATGCGCTCATGCCAGTGTCAGAGAGATTTCTTTTTTTTTGTTGTTAAAATGGTGTTTCCTTTGTGTTTGTGTTTGTCCGTTTGTTGTGCAGCTTAAAAGTGATTCCGTTAGTATGCGCTCACGCCAGTCTCAGAGATTTCTTTTTTTCCTGTTAAACAGGTGTTTCCGTTGTGTGTGTGTTCGTGTGTTTGTTGTGAAACTTAAAAAGCTAGGTGGGGAGAGGGAGGAGGAGTGTTACTGTGTAAAACGAGGTGAGGGAAGGGGCTAATTCCACACACACACACACACACACACACACACACACACACACACACACACACACACACACACACACACGGCACCTGCGCGCACCAATGGAAACATTTATCTGTCAGGATTTATTTGTACTTTTTTAAAGGTAAAGTGCAGATTAATTTGTTGTTGTTGTTTTTTTTTTCATTTTACAGATTGTATTAATTATTTTTATGTATTAAATTTTTGGGGCTATGGAATGAATAATTTGAGTTTTCATTATTTCTAAATGATGATTTGGTTTACGAGTGTTTTGGAACACGAGCCCACTTCCGGAACAAATTATGCTCATAATCCAAGGTTCGACTGTAATAGAAATAGAACTATTAAAAATAAATTTTTAATTGATATGATGTGATAAAAGAGACTCATACACTTCCGGTCTTTGTGAAGTATACACTCTCAGTGATTTGTTCCAGTGTCGTTACCAAGCTTTTGTTACTTGCATGCTTATCTTGGATTTTGACCTTAGCCTGATCCAGTCCTCCATCAGGAAATATAAACGTTCAGGAAGCCCTTCTGAGCCACATTCGAGTTTTAAACGAGCTCTGTCAGAATAATGTGTATTCGAATATAGATAGTACAAATTCAGCAAAACTTGCAGCAGAATGGATGCAACAAATGGCAGATCAACTGACCAACAAAATGTCTGCCAGTGCTGCTCCTCCTACCCCTAGAACTCCAATCATCGTTGCCCCTAATCCTATCCAGACAAATACGCTAGTGATCCAGCTGAGTGTCAAGGTTTCATTTTGAAGATCTCATTCTACTTTGCTGGACAAGACAATGTCAGTGAAAAAAGAAAAATAGCACAATTCAACTTGCTCACCAGAAAAGCCTTAAAATGGGCTACTTCAATATGAAATAAAGGTGATGAAAGCACAACTTAACATGAGCACTTCCTGGAAATGGTTAAAAGAATGTTTGAAGGAAAGGAAGGAAAGAAAGTGAGCACCTGCTCAACATGCAGCAAGGAAAGCAGAGCGTGGCCAAATACACTCTCAACTTCTGCCCTATCACCGCAGGTAGCAAGTCGAATGAACCCGCGCTAAAAAGAGCATATCGCTGAGGATTAAATCCCAGGATCCTCAAGGAACTGGCATGCAGGGTTGATAATGTCTCTTTGGATGAACTAATTAAATTAACAATTAAACCTGACGCCTTGATGTCAAGAAAACCATTTCCTGACGAAGCTATTGAATTCCCAACACTGCCTCAGGGCGAATCAATGCATATTGGGGGGGCGAGGGAGAAATTAATCACTGCCGGAGGGAGCAGTTGTGCTTCTATTGCGGGAGATCACAACACAGCATAGCTCTCTGCCCTGTACGGCCAACAAATAAAGAGCAAAAGAGTGGTTCAGAAAGAGTGGTCACTACTCAGAATCCCACGGTGAGTATGAAAGGGAAAAATGCTCCTCAGAAAGGTGGAATTAGAATTCTGAAACAAGTCACAGGACTTCACAACTGTCTCTCACAGCGGGAGCACTACATCAGGAAGACATCTTCTTCCTCATCACAACAAAACTCCTCATAAGAACCAGAAATCACACAGTTCTCCAAGGAGTGCAAAAACAATGCATGGTTCAACCCACCCTCCATGTAGCATCCACCTCCATTAAAAATCCCAAACTGTGCATTGATTAACATGTGGTCAACAATCTGTAAAATACATATACCCTGTACCCCTAGTTCCTACAGCTCTGGAACAACTGTGAGAAGCAAAGATTTTTTCAAAATTGGATGTATGCAGCACCTATAATCTGATAACAGTTTCGAAGGAGATGAAAGGAAAACTGCCTTTAGCACCACATTTGGACACTATGAATATTGCATGATGCCATATAGAATATTTTCAGCCCCTTCAGTATTTCAAAACTTCATAAATGATGTACTTGAGATATTAGTAAAATACGTCATAGTCTACATTGACGACATCTTGATTTACTCCCCATACTTATACAGTCACATCATATAAGAATATAAGAATACATATAAGAAAGGTATTAACCTGACTCAGAAATAATCACCTATATGTCAAGAGGGAAAAGTGTGAATTCCATGTTAAAGAAATTAATTTCTTGGGATATGCTATCAGCCAGGAGGGCGTACAAATGGATCAAGAGAAGGTTTCAGCCATAAGGGTCTGGCCCAGCCCAAGATCTATAAAACAACTTCAATGCTTCCTAGGATTTGCAAATTTCTACAGAAGGTTTATTGGAAATGTTAGCCTCATCGCAGCAGCACTATCAAACTTTTTAATAGAAAACTCCAAAAGATTGAAATGGAACCCAGAAGCACAACAATCCTTTTTGCACCTTAAGGAACCCTTCCCAACAGCACCTTTATTAAAGCCCCCTGGTCCTTAGAAACCATTCTCTGTGGAAGTGGATGCCTCAGAAACCATTGTGGGAGCAATACTTTCACAAAGATTCTGCTCCAAACTAAAAGCTACACCCATAGCATTTATGTAAAAAAATTAACACCAGCTGAGCAAAATTATGTCATAGGAAATCTAAACTAGCATTGGAATAGTGGCGTCATTGGCTCAAAGGAAAAAAACATAAATTCATAATCTCCACAGACAATAAAAACCTTGAATACATAAAAACTGCCAAGGGAACGAATGCCACTGAGTCCAATGTGTTTTTTCACAAGATTCAACTTCGTGTTGTCCTACCAACCAGGATCCAAAAATGCCAAGGCAGATACCCTATCGTGGACCCACTCCACACTATCGCAGAACACACCCACTGCAAACAAGGGTGAAGACAGAATAATGACTAAGTCCAAATTTGTGTGTACAGTCATGTAGGAAATTGATAAAGAAATTAATTATTTCCCAAAAGCCCAGATGGTCCGTGGTGTCACATTGGCATTGATTTTATTACGAACCTACCCAAATCTCGAAGTAAAACCATTATTAAGGTAATAACCAACAGATTGTCTATATCCTTTAAATTAATTGCCCCATCGAATCTCCCCACTGCCTTCAGAACTGCAGAAATCCTGTTCCAACTTGTGTTCAGATACTTCGGCCTAGCAGATCGCGGACCTCAATTTACCAATTTTAAGTATGGGAGGGGGGTGGGTATTCATGGAGAAGATGTTAATAACAGTAAGCTTGACATAAAAAAGCTATAGGCAGTGAATATGTGCAGTACCTATAGAATAGATAATGCTACAAAATTTAAAATTATACTGTTATAATAGAAATGACATTTTGCTAATTTGTATCAAAGATATAAGCAAGTATTATTAGTAAATAATAAAGAGATATGCATGCTAATTATACAAAAACAGTGTTCAGTGTATATAGAGACAGAGCCAGTGCACTCACACATCTTGCCACTTCTCCCTCTGACCTAAAGCCAAAAGTAAAGCACCAAGGTTGCAAAACAGCATGGCCGACAGTACATTCAGATTCACCATGCTCAGAGACCACTGCTGTACCACTATAAGAGACCACCAGAGGGTCAAGTCATGAACCATGCTCAAGATGCACTGTCCACTTTCTCCACTATTGACCTTCTTCCAGGCAAGGGGCTTCTCCTAGGAGGGGCACTTATACTTCCTCTCCCCTGTCTGAAGACATTCAATGGACAAATATATTTATGACATTCAATGGACAAATATATTTATGAGTCATTAGCTGCTGAGATTATCTGCCTGTCATCATCTTCCACTAGGGCAGGACTTTTCTTGTACCAACTATCACCGAATGATATTTAAACCTGCTACTCCCATAGACGTCTACCACAGTCTTTTATAGGAGGTTAAGATCTTCACAAAACAAAATTTCCACCATGCTTATCATCTGGTGAGAATAAGAGAGGAAGACAATATAATGCAGTGAAAGTCTGCATGCAATACACAATCAGGGCACTAAAAATATCTTGGGTGCCATTTGGACTAGTTAATGCACCTGTTTTTCAGTTGTTGGTCAAGTTTCAGTTGTGTGCAATGTTTTACACAGACATGGTTACAGGCAAGAGCTAAGCTTTACTAATCAGTTTTCTTCTAACAATAGGCAGACCGATGCTGTGCGGCAACACCAACCTAACGCCATGGGTACCTGCGATTTGCCATAGCAACTAGTGTCTCGCAAACTAGCACCAACCCGTCTTACCAAAAAGAACATGAATTCCAGTAGCAGGAATTATCTGTGCCAGAAAGGTATAAGCAAGTATGACTTGTATAAGCAAGTATTACTTCGTTATAGCTTAGATAATGTAGCTCCAGTTAAAAGGAAAATGATTAGAGATAAGAAACTTGCTCACACGCACTTTAAAACAAACTGCTCGAAAATTTGAACGTAAATGGCGCCAAACTAAATTGATAGTATTCAAAATAGCTTGGAAGGAGAGCATCCTGAACTATAAAAAAGCTCTCAGTGATGCTAGATCAACGTATCTCTCCACTCTTATAGAAAATAACAAAACGAACCCGAGATTTTTATTTAATACCGTAGCTAAATTAACTAAAAACAAGACCAAAGTTTCAAGACTTTGAAACCAGACAATTTAAGTAATACAGATAGACTAACCAGGCGGCACGGTGGTGTAGTGGTTAGCACTACCGCCAGGGTCCGGGGTCGATCCCCGGCCAGGCTCGATTCCCGTCTCTGTGTGCATGGAGTTTGCATGTTCTCCCCGTGCTTGGTGGGTTTCCTCCGGGTACTCCGCTTTCCTCCCACAGTCCAAAGACATGTAGGTTAGGCTAATTGGCGTTCCCAAATTGCCCGTAGTGTGTGAATGAGTAAGTGTATGTATGTGTGTGTGTGTCTGTGCCCTGCGATGGATTGGCACCCTGTCCAGGGTGTACCCTGCCATGTGCCCTAAGTCTCCTGGGATAGGCTCCAGGCCCGTGACCCTGAATACAGGATTAAGTGGTATAGATGATGAGTGAGTGAGTGAGATAGACTAACAACATCACATCAGAACTAATTTCACTCATTTCTTCTTCAAAATCGTCAACCTGTATATTAGATCCTATACCAACACATTTTCTCAAACAGATAGTACCAGCAATAATAGAACCCCTGTTGAAAGTAATACCCACTGCTGAGTGAACAGTTTATGTTCCCAAATTAGCAGTTATCCTTTAAATTAGCAGTTATTAAACCGCTAATCAAGAAACCTGACCTTGATCCCTTGTCAGCTTTCTAATTACAGTCCGATATCAAACCTTCCCTTTATCTCCAAGATTCTGGAAAAGGTAGTATCACAGCAGCTATGTTCACATCTACACAGAAATAGTATAAATGAACTGTATCAGATAGGATTTAGGCCTCATCACAGCACAGAGGCAGCACTTGTTAAAGTAGTAAATGACCTCCTATTGGCCTCTGATCAGGGTTGCGTCACTATTGACACCATTGATAGTATTCTCCTTCACAGATTAGAAAATGTAATAGGAATTAAGGGAACTGCCCTCTTGTGGCTCAGATCCTATTTGATTGATCGTTATCAGTTTGTAGATTTAGATGGTGACCATTCCTCATGTTCTCAAGTGGAGTTTGGTGTTCCACAGGGTTCAGTTTTAGGCCCACTGCTTTTTTCCCTTTACATGCTTCCTCTGGGCAACATAATTCATAAACATGGTATTAGTTTTCATTGTTATGCTGATGACACACAATTATACGTTTCAGCAAAACCAGATGAGAAAAGCCAGTTTGCTAAAATTGAGCAGTGTGTGCAGGACATAAAAGATTGGATGTTAATTAATTTTCTTCTGCTTAATCCTGATAAGACAGAAGTTCTAGTCATAGGACTACAAGTAGCTAGAAGTAAGCTTTCTGATCACACTGTAACTTTAGATGGCCTTTCTGTTCCATCAAGTGCAACAGTAAAAGACCTTGGTGTGATCATAGATTCCAGCCTTTCATTTGAAGCACATGTGAATAATATTACCAGGATTGCTTTCTTTCACCTTAGAAATATTGCCAAGATAAGAAACATATTGTCACTAAATGATGCAGAAAAACTAGTTCATGCCTTTATCACCTCTATTGTAACGCCTTACTGTCTGGTTGTTCAACTAGGTGTATAAACAAGCTTCAGTTAGTACAGGATGCAGCAGCGAGAGTCCTCACAAAAACCAGAAGATACGAGCACATCACCCCTATCTTATCTACACTGCATTGGCTCCCTGTGAAATTTCGCATCGATTTTAAGATACTACTTTTGACGTACTGTATTAAGCACTAAATCGTCTCGCACCGCAGTATCTGAGTGAACTGCTGATGTCTTACGATCCGCCACGCCTACTTCGATCAAAGGATGCAGGCAGCTTGTCACAGCAGGGGGCAGAGCTTTTTCTTTGCACTAAATATACATTCACCTTATACATGTTGACTGTGACCATACCTAACTGCCATCTCTCCTTATTTTCTGCTCTCTCCTCTTCTGCTCTCTTCTCTCTCTCTCTCCCTCTCTCCTTTTCTCTCTCCCTGTCTCTCTGTCGAGCTATACATGTTGCTCCTGAGTTGCCAGTGATCCAGACCCCTCTGCCCACTGGACCTGGCTAACCCGTCCTGGAGTCCTGCTTCTGGTTAGAGATCTCGTCGCATGGATGCCCCGTGTGGTCTGCCTGCATGCACGTGGTGGCTGGGGATGGTTTCCACGAAGACTGTCCTGTCCTCGACTGATGCAGACAGCTGTTCTCTGGGGACTTGTGACTTCAGTTGTTCGATAGCTCAGGACTGGAATTTCCTACAGTCTACCTGAGCCTCCAGGAACAAACTGGACTCCATTTAATTTTAACATATCTCCTGTTATACTGAACTTCCAGTCTTACACATTATTATGCTGATCAATCCCTGCTATCCGTTATTACCCAGATGAGGATGGGTTCCCTGTTGAGTCTGGTTCCTCTCAAGGTTTCTTCCTATTACCATCTCAGGGAGTTTTTCCTTGCCACCGTCGCCCTCGGCTTGCTCATAAGGGACAATATTATCATTTTGATTCATACACATTCACATTTCATAAAACCGTACTTCTTTTGATTGTGTAAAGCTGCTTTGCGACAATGTCAATTGTTAAAAGCGTTATATAAATAAAATTGAATTGAATTGAAAAGTATGAAAAAGAAAAGTTTATAGAATGGTTATGAGACCAGCAGTCTTGTATGTTTTGTAGACTTTGCTGAAAAGAAAGGGAACAGGGGGCGGAGCTAAAGATGGTGCAATGTGTATTGAGAATGACAAGAATGGACGGGATTTGGAATGTGTATATTGGAGGAACAGTGCAAGTAGGGCTGTTTGGAAACAAAGATAGAGAGGCCAGATGGATATGCTTTGGAGATGTACATAGGGGGATGAGGACTATATCAGGAAGTCAATGTTTGAGATGGAGCTGACAGGCAGAAAGATGTTAACACTTTGCATGAGGCTGAGATCCATTGGGTGTACATGTTAACACTTTGCATGAGGCTGAGATCCATTTCCTGAGCATCTCTCAGAACAGAATTTGAACAGATTTGGGTTGGAAACCAACAGCTAAGTTGAGCAACACTGGACACAGCTAAAGTCTAGAAACATATAATTTAATTTTGTTTTGACGTTTAAGAAATTCTCCTTATGTCATTAAAAATGCTAAAGTTATTAAATTAAGTTGTGTTAATTAGTTTTTGTTCCTTTGTGTAATAAATAAATAAAATTGATTAAATTCCCTTCGGTAATTTAAAGGGGGGATATGTAGTAAATGCATTCACAGTTATGCATAATTCAGGATAATTTGTTATTTAGGGAAGCATTTATGTTACAGTGGAACCTCAGATTAGGAGTAACGCGGTTTACGAGGGTTTTGGAAGACGAGCAAAGATTTTTAATAAATTTTGACTTGAAAAACGAGCAAGTTTTAGTTTACGAGCACCAAATATCATTAAAAATCATGTGGCATGCATGCGCTTCTTGTTTTTCTTGTTTTTACATGCACTCGGCACCAAAACAAGAAGCGCACGCATGCGGTTCCTGTTTTGATGCCGAGCGCACGTCATCACAACTGAACCAATGGCTATTCACTTTCTCACGCTGCAGACTGTGGGCAATCGAGTTGTAAACATCCGAGCGCGTGTATGCTGTTTACAACACCGCTGTGACCGCGTGAGTGCATAAAGCATTTTTTATTTACTTTTAAAGTGTTTTATTTATTTTTCTGTCTTTACTGCGCTTTAGTACTTTAGTGTACTGCAACAATGGCACCCGCGAAGAAAAAGTTGCAAAAGGAAGGTGGTAAAAAGAAGGAGATGATCACGCTGGAAGTTAAAAATGAAATCATTAATAACCGTGAGCAAGGTACGCGAGTTGCTGACCTCACAAGATTTTATAAAAAGTCTACGTCAACGATAAGCACAATATTAAAGCAAAAAAAAGAAATAGCCGGACTAGATGCAGCAAAAGGAGTCACGCGGATATCAAAGCAGCGGCCATGTCTATTGGATGATGTAGAAAAGTTGCTTCTTGTGTGGATGAACGAGAAGCAGCTCGCCGGTGATACCGTGACTGAGCAACTTATCTGCGAAAAGGCAAAGAACTTGTACGCCGACCTCGTAAGCAAACTGCCAGGTACGTCGACAGAAAATGTAGAAGGCTTTAAGGAGAGCAGGGGCTGGTTCGATAACTATAAGAGGAGAAGTGGTATCCACAGTGTTGTGCGGCACGGAGAGGCTGCGAGTTCAGACGCTAAAGCAGCCAACGCGTTCGTTTCCGAATTTCATGAGCTCATGGTTTCTGAGTGTTACCTGCCGCAGCAGGTTTTTAACTGAGACAAGACAGGGAAAAAATGCCAAAGAGGACTTACATTACAGCAGAAGAGAATGCATTGCCGGGTCACAAGCCCATAAAAGACAGACTCACGCTATTGTTTTGTGCTAATGCAAGCAGGGATTTAAAAATAAAGCCCCTGCTTGTGTATCATTCGGAAAATCCACGAGCCTTTAAAAAATGTAAAGTGCAAAAGAGTCAGTTAAATGTTATGTGGAGGTCCGACAGCAAGGCTTGGGTCACTCGTATCCTGTTTGTGGAGTGGATCCACGAGGTTTTTGGTCCTGCAGTGAAAAACTATCTATTAGAAAAAAATCTGCCACTCAAAGTCTTGCTGGTTATGGATAATGCTCCTGCTCATCCTCCAGGCCTTGAGGACGACTTACTGAAGGAATTTGAGTTCATTAAAGTCAAGTTCCTTCCTCCCAACACCACTCCACTACTCCAGCCTATGGATCAGCAGGTCATTTCAAACTTTAAAAAACTTTACACCAAAGCTTTGTTTCAGCGATGCTTTGAAGTGACAGAAGGAACAAACCTTACCCTCAGAGAGTTTTGGAAAGATAATTTATTTTTATTTTTTTTTGGATTTTTCCCCGATTTTCTCCCTAATTTAGTCGTGTCCAATTCCTCCCCGTCACTAGGGGGCTCCCACATTAAGGCTACTACTACCACTCAGCCGGGAGGGTCGAAGACTATCACGTGTTTCCTCCGAACCACGTGATCCCAGCCGACCGCATCTTTTCGAACTGCTCGCTCGCGCACCGTTGGGGGCGGCGTAACACACTCGGAGGACACCGCTATCCGCTCCCTCTGTTGAGCGAACTCACAGACGCCCCTGACTGGCTGTAGAGCCGTGATTAATGTGGGAGCACTAAGTACCTCTCATCCCTCTCATCCCTCCCCTCTCATCCCTGGCCAATCAGCTCTCTCTAGACCTCCGGCTGCGAGAGGTTACAGCACCACCCGGGATTCGAACTAGCGATCTCCGGATGATAGGGGGAGCGCTTTAACCACTGCGCCACTCGGAGGGGAAAGATCATTTTCACATCGTGCATTGCCTCAAAATCATTGATAAAGCCTGGGATGGGGTTACCAAGAGAACCCTTAATTCTGCTTGGAAAAATCTGTGGCCTGATTGCATTCTTGGACATGACCCTGAGGGGTTTGCTCATGAACAAAAGTCGGCAGTTGTAGATGGAATTGTGTCCTTAGGAAAGACTATGGGACTGGAGGTGAATGAGGACGACATTGAAGAGCTGGTGGAGGAACATAGCCAGAAGCTGACCACCGACGAACTGATGGATCTGCATCGTGAACAACAGCAAGAGGTTATGGAGGAGATCTCGTCAGAGGAGGAGGAGAAAGAGACAGAGGAATCCCTAACTTCCAGTGAGATTAAGGAGCTGTGTAAAATGTGGGAAACTTGCAAAATTTTGTAGAAAATCACCACCCGAATAAGGCTGTAGCAGTGCGCACAATCAATCCGTTTAATGACAATGCAATGTCCCATTTCCGTGAGATTCTCAAAAGGAGGCAAAAGCAGGTGTCATTAGATAGGTTCCTGGTAAGAGTTACCCAAAAAGAGAAAGAGGCTGGTGAGCCAACAGACAGCAGTGATGAGTAAATCATGATCGTGAAAGTCTTGGTTGTATTTACAGTATTTTATTTATTTTATTTATTAGATTTTTACATTAAATGTGCAGCTTATTTTTGTTTTATTTTTATTTTAAAAGTGCTGGTTACTTTGGTTAATCTTTTTCCTATATATTGTATATATTGGATAATTTTACAATAAATATTTTGTGCTTGTGGAACGAATTATCTGAGTTTGCATTATTTCCTATGAGAAAGTATGCTTAAGAGTGTTTTGGATTACAAGCACGCTTCTGGAACGAATTATGCTCGTAAACCAAGGTTTGACTGTATATTTATAAGTATTTATGCTTATGAAATCATCTGTGCACACAATATAACGACTGCAGTAACAAAAATTAAGTAAGCAAATAGATTACATAATTATTGAGAAATAAGCAACTATTGGCACAAGTTGGATACCAAATTCTGCAGTGTTGAGCTCAGCTGCTTTAAATTAAGCATAAACCTTGGCTTGGGAGCTTGGCTGACAGAGTGACATGCACTCCTGACACAGACAAAGAACTGACTGACTGACTTCTACTAATCAAACTAACACACCTAACATGACAAACATTTGTACAGATTGTATGTGACAAAGATTTATGTCTTTCATGTTGTACACACGTGGACAAAATTGTTGGTACCCTTTGGTCAATGAAAGAAAAACTCACAATAGTCACATAAATAACTTTAATCTGACAAAAGTAATAATTAAAAAATTTTCTATGAATGTTAACCAATGAAAGTCAGACATTGCTTTTCAACCATGCTTCAACAGAATTATTTTAAAAAATAAACTCATGGAACAGGCCTGGACAAAAATGATGGTACCCCTAGAAAATACTGAAAATAATGTGACCAAAGGGACATGTTAATTCAAGGTGTGTCCACTAATTAGCATCACAGGTGTCTACAATCTTGTATTCAGTCAGTGGGCCTATATATAGGGCTCCAGGTAGTCACTGTGTTGTTTGGTGACATGGTATGTACCATACCAACATGGACCAGAGGAAGCGAAGAAAAGAGTTGTCTCAGGATATTCGAAAGAAAATTATAGACAAGCATGTTAAAGGTAAAGGCTATAAGACCATTTCCAAGCAGCTAGATGTTCCTGTGCCTACAGTTGCACATATTATTCAGAAATTTAAGATCCATGGGACTGTAGCCAACCTCCCCGGACGTGGCCGCAGGAGGAAAATTGATGACAAATCAAAGAGACGGATAATCCGAATGGTAACAAAAGAGCCCAGAAAGACTTCTAAAGGTGAACTTCATGCTCAAGGAACATCAGTGTCAGATTGCACCATCCGTCGTTGTTTGAGCCAAAGTGAACTACATGGGAGACGACCAAGGACACCATTGTTGAAAACAAATCATAAAAACGCCAGACTGGAATATGCCAAACTACATGTTGACAAGCCACAAAGCTTGAGAATGTCCTATGGACAGATGAGACAAAAGTGGAACATTTTGCCAAGGCAAATCAGCTCTATGTTCACAGACGGAAAAATGAAGCATATCAAGAAAAGAACACTGTCCCTACTGTGAAACATGGAGGAGGCTCTGTTATGTTCTGGGGCTGCTTTGCTGCATCTGGGACAGGGTGTCTTGAATCTGTGCAAGGTACAATGAAATCTCAAGACTATCAAGGGATTCTAGAGAGAAATGTGCTGGCCAGTGTCAGAAAGCTGGGTCTCAGTCACAGGTCATGGGTCTTGCAACAGCACAATGACCCAAAACACACAGCTAAAAACACCCAAGAATGGCTAAGAGGAAAACATTGGACTATTCTAAAGTGGCCTTCTATGAGCCCTGACCTCAATCCTATTGAGCATCTTTGGAAGGAGCTGAAACATGCTGTCTGGAAAAGGCACCCTTCAAACCGGAAACAAGTGGAGCAGCTTGCTCATGAGGAGTGGGCCAAAATACCTGCAGAGAGGTGCAGAAGTCTCATTGACAGTTACAGGAATCGTTTGATTGCAGTGATTGCCTCAAAAGGTTGTGCAACAAACTATTAAGTTAGGCGTACCATCATTTTTGTCCAGGCCTGTTCCATGAGTTCATTTTTTTTATAATTCCGTTGAAGCATGGTTGAAAAGTAATGTCTGACTTTCATTGGTTAACATTAATAGAATTCTTATTTATTATTACTTTTGTCAGATTAAAGTTATTTCTGTGACCATTATGAGTTTTTCTTTCATTGACCAAAGGGTACCAACAATTTTGTCCACGTGTGTATATGACTGTACTCCTGTTTGCACATAACTATATTTCTTTTGCAAACAAAACAGCAGCAGCAAGATTTAATCTTAATTTCATCAACAGGAAAAAGTACACTGGAAGGAAGCAGCCGCATGACGAACCGTGACAATGTGTGATGCCATTAAACAATCTTCTCTTTTATTTCAGATACAGAAATTCCATTGGAGCAGCTGATGGTTGACTTTACTGTGTCTTTGAAATTTATCAATGTTGTTTATATTTCACCAAAGGTTTTCTCATAGCCGCAACAGACAAGTAGGAATTCTGGCACAATTCATCAGAGATATCCCTAAATCATCTATATGTAACTCTAATCTGAGATCTTATTGATTCATATGCTGATGCGTATCTCCTGTAGTGAAGGATTGAAGGCACAGGCCCATAATGAAGTGCTAGTAACCTCTCTTTTGGGCTACAACTGACTCTCTACTATACGTAAAGTATCTGGGTCGAAGAAGAGATCAGCTTGGAAGATGACTTCGATGTTTTGGGCACTGATTTTTCCTCACCTTCCCACATACATATATAGTAAACACTACTGCATTAGTATAAAAACACATAATTGTAGAATTGTATACACTATCGATTGTATTAAGTTATGATTGGCACATTGACATGTTATATCTGATGTACAGGTAGATTAGTCAGACTTGAAGTCTTTTACTCTTTCCTAGTCAATTGTGGAGAGAGATGTTTGGCTTTCTGGTCAGGGGACCTGGTTTTGAATGGAATCTATTGATAAAAGACCAGAAGGACTGGAGATGGCCTGCTGAATTCTTAAACGGAGGTTTGGAGTTCAGGGCTCAGTCTCTAGAGTTCTCTCACAGAGAGAAAGTTCATTATCAGTTCCTGTAGCTTAATAAAACTACAGGCGTCATGAAGACACCACAAAAGGGGGCATATATCTTCTCATTTTTTGCACAGGGTTTTTGATTAGTTACATCTGAATTTGATTTTGTAAATCTCTTCTATGCCAATGCCTGACTTTTCATTTAATGTCATTTTTATGGACAAATTGTAGTAAATTCTGTTAGAATTTAAGGGGGCACTGTAAGGTTTTATAATATTGTAAGACATTGTAATCTAATCAGTTCAGATTCCTGTGCCCTGAGAACAGACCCCTCACTGTGCTTCCTTACGCCATCTGTGGTAACACCTTCTATATCCTCTACCAAGACGAATATACTTCCAAATGGCTCTTGTCTGCTAGAACCCTTTTGTTTAATCAGGAGAATGTAAATGTATTTCCTCTCTCCTGTCTGTCTCCGGGTCCCTCTATGACTGACATGTGAATGAATGGTTCTTTTGATGTTCGGGACGTAGCACCGTTTAAATGTGCTCTCCTTGCTTAGAATAAACTAGAGATCTTCAGACATCATGCCTGCCTGTGTGTGTGTGTGTTTGTCTCTCCCGGTCAATCGGGCCCGGACCGGTAAGTGTATCAAGGTGCAGCGGACACAACAAGCTAAAACTCTTCTACTCTCAGCTTAAAACTTCCTTCATTTAAACCTAACATTAGAGTCTGACAGCACAAGGGTTGATAATCTTAGTAATGGTGGAGGGTCGAATGAAGCGGGGTGAGAGTTTGCAAGAGAGGTCTTCTTAGCGAAATGTCCTCTGTGCAAAACAATGTTACAGGGAAGGCCATGTGGCCGAAGAACATGGAGAATGATCCATTCTGTAGTCTCTTTGGCAGAGGGGAGCTTGGAGTGTGGAATGAAAGGTGCAGCCTTGGAGAAATGGTCTATTACTGCAGTAGTGGTTGCAGTATTATTACAGTATTACTGCAGTAGTTGTTGCAGTAGTACTGCAGTATTATTACAGTATTACTGCAGTAGTTATTGCAGTATTACTGCATTTGTTATTGGAGCATTACTGCAGAATTAAGAAAAAATGCAGTGTTTTCGTGTCCAAATCACTGCGTTTCCTGCATAGGTACTGCATATGTAGAAAACTGCAGTTTTGACACTTGAAAACTGCAGTTATTTTTTGTAAGGGATAGAACAGGGCAGTGAAGATTTGTAATAAAAGTGTATGTGTCTTTATGTGCATTCCTTATGTGTTCAAGGAATTATGTTTAGATTCCCATTGTCCATAATATGAAAAGAAGATTTCTTTGCACAGAAAAAGTATAGAACCATGACTAATATGAAAAGAAGATTTCTTTGCACAGAAAAAGTATAGAACCATGACTTCAAAACTGAGTTTAAATTCTTAATCCCACTATTCAGTAACATGCAGATAATAGTTGTGGATAATACTGATTTTAGTATGTGACACAGCATCACGTGAAATGGCACCTTGCAGTGAACCCCTGGGTTATACATTTTTCAAAGAAATTCACAGGCCTTGCTGACAAGCTGTGATCACTACAGGTCACCCTGACATAACCAGGATAGCCACAAACTAAAACTAGCAAAGGCTCACTATGATTGGTAAATTCTTAGAGATCCATAGCAAAAATCATGGAAGTGGAAATGAGCTTATCATGTTTTGCTCTTGCTTGACCTCTGCAGGACACAAACTTCTAGTAGTAACATTCCTGAATTTCCTCTATTAGGAGAAATTTTTCATAATCCTGGAGTGCAGTAGTGGTTAGTACTTGAGAATTTGTACTTCGATGCTGTGCTTACAGTCAAGTCTATTAACTTTAGAACAAAGTTAAATTTATGGGCATTTGGCCTCTGTAAACCACCACATTGAATTTGAAAAAAAAGCACTCCAGATGTCAAGACTTTCAACTTTACTTCAAGAGAATTGATAAAAGTGAGTCATTGAGAAATTACAGCAATTTTCATACAAACACACACACACCACATTTTGAGAGGACTCATAAATAGTGGAATAAATGGCCAACAAAAGGTAACAGATAAAAGGCCTGGAGATTCTGAGTGTTAAATTTGCATCTGGTAGATGTTCACTCGAACTCTCAACATGGGGAGGGTTCCCTTGTCTACACAAGGGAAGGAGGCCATTATTAACAAACAGGCAGCAGCTAAAGAAAGCTGCAGTAAAGGCCTGGAAAAGGCATCGTAACTTAATTGACAGGAGACGAAACGATGTAGCTGTGAAACATAAAAAGTAGGGTTGATCCGACACATGGGGAGGGGAGTTAGAGTCTGACAGCACAAGGGTTGATAATCTTAGTAATGGTGGAGGGTCGAATGAAGCGGGGTGAGAGTTTGCAAGAGAGGTCTTCTTAGCGAAATGTCCTCTGTGCAAAACAATGTTACAGGGAAGGCCATGCGGCCGAAGAACATGGAGAATGATCCATTCTGTAGTCTCTTTGGCAGAGGGGAGCTTGGAGTGTGGAATGAAAGGTGCAGCCTTGGAGAAATGGTCTATGATGATCCATGGATGATGAGGAACAGTTAAACGTCTGAGGAGACCCTCTGGGTGTCAGTTGTCATGTTTGCATTTTGTGTACGACGAAACTCGAAAACTCTTCTTTTAACATGGGCCACCAGAAACATTGCTGAACAACAAATAAGTCCATAGAGACCCAGGTGACATTAAAGCTTGGAACCATGCCTTCTTTCCGGAACCTGAAAGCGTAAGGCTAGGGAAACGATGAGGCAGTTGGGAAGAACATTACTATGTCCAGACTCATGGGTCAGGGCTTGCTTGACCTTAGGCAATCAAGTATTGAGGTGGGAGAGTGGTTTTGTATAGTGTGGAATCTTGGCCAGGGGAAAACTGCAAAGAAAGCGTGCATATGACTTGGTGTTCTTTGATCCGGTAGGAGAGGATTGATGCTTGACGAGCGTTATGCCTCTTGGCGGTCTGTAATTACAGTTAAGTTAAGTTAAGTTAGCCTTTATTGGTCACACATACATTACTGCACAGTGAAATTCTTTATTCTTCGCATATCCCAGCTTCTTGTTAGTAGGCCATGGTCAGAGCGCAGGGTCAGCCATTTTTACGGTGCCCCTGGAGCAGACAGGGTTAAGGGCCTTGCTCAAGGGCCCAACAGCAGCAACCTGGCGGAGCTGGGGCTCGAACCACCGATCTTCCGATTCGTAACTCAGAGCCTTAACACACTGAGCCACCACTGCCCCAGGTTATTGTGGTCAGTACATACCAGGAACAGAACCTCAGTCGCCATCAGCCAGTGTCTACACTCCTCCAAAGCTAATTTTATCACCAATGTAATAATTTGTTCCTGCCGGTGATAAGCAATGCAAGAAGAAAGAACAAGCGGTTAGTTTATTATTCTGCAATGATCCCCGAAAAAGATTACTTCCAACCCCAGTGTTTAAAGTTTATGTAGGCTAGGAACCTCTGGAGATCCCATATTAAAGCTGGGGTTGGTCGATTGGTCACTGGCTGTAACTTGGCCAGCTCCATCTCTATTCTTGAAGGCGAAATGACAAAACCCAGAAACGTGGTTGATGTCTTGTGGAAGTCGCACTTCTCAGCCTTGGTGTACAAATTATTCTGGGGGACCTGATGGTGTCAAGGCAATGCTCCTCCAGAGTGAAGGAAAAGATGAGAATATTGTCCTGGTAGACAAACACAAAAGTATTTAGAAAGTTCCTAAGGGCATAATATATGAGGCCTGAAAGCTGGTTGGGGCATTAATCAGCCCAAATGGGACCATCAGTTTTCTAATTTAGGATAACATCATCAGCATTACGGCGGTCTAGTTTTGTGAAAATATTTGCCATTTGGAGAATCTCGAATACCATGGTCATGAAAGGAAGGGGGTATCGGTTCTTAAATCTCATTGAAGCCCCGTAATCAATGCAAGGACAAAAAAAACAAAAAGGAGGAACAAAAAAAACAAAAAAAGGAAGCCTGCCTCCGTGGGGGATGAAAAAGAACAAGTTATTTGTATAGCAAGGAACTCTGTACTATATTTTCCTCCTTTTCATGAGACCAGTAAATAGACATGGCCCTTGGGGAAGTGGTTCTGAGGATCAGATCGATGGCACATACATATGATCGATGAGGAAGAAGAGAAATGGCATGAGAAGCAGGCATAATGTTGAGCATGAGGGCTCCACTCTGTGATAAAACTCCTGGCCCAGTAAATTTGTTGGTTGTGAAAAGATAGCCAGGGAAGACAGAGGACAACGGCAGCATGAGACCGAGCCATTGTGAAGAAAATCTCCTCCAGTTCCAGTCGCAGGAGATTGATGGATGAGAAGCATGTATGTTTGGGTTTGAACGCATTAGGCACCTGAATTCTCCAGCAAGAACATTAAGCCGAATGGCTGAGATGTAGCCAAAGGTGTGGAGGCGTGAGTTCGAGAGAAGCGAAAGATCAAAGACATGAGTCCGGTTAACAAAGAGACAAATACAAATTGCAAGGCCGAATCATGGTCGAGAAAGCAAGAGCGGGAATCAAAGCAGTGAATCCAGTTATTGTTGAACCAAATCGTGAGGCTGAATCTGGTCGAGGAAGTGAGAGCAGGAGATCAATGTCATGATATCAATTATTTTAGCAAGAAATTTAAATAATGAGATAAAAAGCTAAACTTAAGAAAGAAGGTAAACTTACATAAAATCAATCCAAGATGAATGTGGGAAAATTGGGCTAGAGAGCATGCAATAATCTGGCAACCAGGTGCACACTAAGGTTGCTTAAATGATTGAGAATCAGGCATGCAGGAGGGGCGGTCTGGAATGCGTGGGAAAAAGCATGACAAAATTTACTGACCTGGCTATAAGTGGTATTTTGACACATATTTGTATTGGTGTGGATGGCATGGACTAAGCAGAGTTCCACTAAGCAGATGTGATTGCACAATTTATATCTTACATATACTTAGCTGACACAGGGTTATGATTTGACCAGAAGTTACTAGGATAATGCAAAGAACAAAAAACTACAAGATATACAAGAAGCATATAAATAAAACCGTAAATCAAAAGTAAAAAAAAAAAAAAAAAAGCGTGGTAGTTAACTAAAGAATAAATGGTAATGTATGCATTTATTGATTAAATCTAAAAGAAACCATTAAAAGAGAAAGAAATTAGGACATTTGGGAACTGACAGAACATTATATATAAAACAGAACAATAAAACTAAATCAAACAGTATCTATACAATGTTTTGAAAAAGAAACAAAAAAGTTTATTAATCTGATAAACTAATAAAAGACTAATAAGAGGGAGAGTTCCCATATTTATCAGGTGACATTTTTTTCTACTTTTTTTCATGGACTCTATTTTAGGCAGGAGGATCATGACTTCTAGTGCTTGAGCAGGCTTTTGTGTATTTAAGATTTAGGCTGTACACTGATGTACTACAGGTGTACAAATAGATCATTAAAGGTGGCAAAATGAGACCTGATTTAATGCAGGTTGATCCGTAACAGACTCATGAACCGAACATGCATAGGATCTAGGATAAATCTGTTGAACTGAGTTGACTGAATATGCCGGAAGAAAACTGAATCCAGGGCATCGTCTGCTGTCTGTACTGTATATCTCACTTTGTTAGTGAAATGGATGCAACTTTTAATTGCTCTGTAGATGCAGGCAGGGGAATATTAAACTCCAACTTCAAAAAGAAGCTGGTTGTGGGAAAAACATGATGGGCGTTAAATGATGCTTAATATTGATTGTTATATTAAAGTTATTCTTATAACCATTGTCTTTTTTATTATTGTGTCATAAAAGCATTGGATTTCACTGGATACTTTTGGCCAATTTTTGGTCTTTATTAATTTTGTAATTAAAAAGTGAAAACCTCATATAATCTAGAGTCAGCAGATGTTGTTGTTTTAAATCTGATGGGTACAGCTTACATGAAAATCAACACAGCTCATGAAAATAAACAATCCAGTACTTCAAAATATTTAATTTGGAGTTACAAATACTGTGTAAATCTCATTCTAATTTAGCACGTGCATGGGGCAGACTGATGACTTGACAGTTGTCCAGAAGATGGAGATTAACACCCAATCCCAAGAAGTGTAAGTGGATTTTTCTTTTCATTTTACATGAATCTATTGAATCTAAAATATATTAAAGGTTCACTTTTTAAAATAAATTCCAAAACAAAATTTACTCTTTTAACAATTTTCTAATGTATCGAGATTGCACTGTATATATCCTAAAATGTATATCTTAAAAGATATAATATTGAATATTGGGGCCCTGAATGGGCTAACCCATAGGGTTCAATGTTGGCTTACTGTGGGCAAAACTCAGAATTGGGCTTGTCCACAGTAAGCCCTCATATAGGCTTACTGTATATAGAAGACCACGGAGGATTGCTCACAGAAAACACTCATAGGGTCCCAAAAGCACAAAAGTTCTGTCGGCCCCACATGGGCTAAACTACAGTGGCAGACAATAGGGCTCACTTGCAGAAAACCCCAAAATAGGGGGGCCCAAAAGGCCAAAACAGCAGGGATTAATAGGGGTGTGCGCTGCCCACACTGCCCGACAATAAACCCACACACACCCACAGTGGTGTATGGGCATGTTTCCTGGGTGCATTTGCAACCTGTGAAGCACTGATAACACTCTCATGAAGACCATCCCAGGAACGAAAGATCAAAACTTACAGAGGAGAAGTTAATTTAGGGTTAGCAGCCTCAAATCACCAATTTAGAGCAAATCAGATTCAGTCTTAACAGAGCAAAGCATTTTTTTTGGATTCTTTCAGCATTGTTTTACAATATAGAAAGAAATAAAAACCAAATTAGAATTTCTGTCAAAATCTTTGACTCGTAGTGTATGTTTAACTAAAATTCAATGTGTATACTGACTTTGAACTGTGTGAGGAAACCCACCAAGGAGAACATGCACATCCCATGCACACAGAGGCGGGAATCAAACTTGATCATAAAATTTACACGTTTTCAAAGTAATGATAACTATGCTGCTATATTACATGTATTCCAAATGCACAGGTTGATGTCTGAAGCCTCCTTCGGCAGACATATTAGCAGAGCTTCCATAAAAGCAGTTGTGTAATTTTTCTTTTTAATCGGCCAATGCCCAAGAATGTGTTGCTGGCACATATACTGTACATGCTGCTTGAGTTTTAATGGTTAACCTTCCTGGGTTTTTTAATGAAGTAGCCTTTTCACTGTGTTTCCACAGTTTGTTTTACAAAGTGTGTACAAATATATTTGTGCAGCCGTCAATATACTTTGCAGCCTGCCCAAGTACCTGCTACTTACATAATTTACTCACTGGGTTAACCATGTTTGGTCATTTTCTGACTTATTTTAGAATGTTACTTCAAATTTTGTTAAGTTTAGTTTCACTGCAGGGTCAATTAATAGAACAGAAAGAATTATCAATTTAGATTTTATACAAATCCTCATTTCTCTGGGTTTTCTGTGAGTTTGGCGGTAAAATAATAAGTTGGTAAATAATAATAATAATAATAATAGTAATAATATTTATTTTAATTAATTTAAAAAGCTTGCGTTATGTTTTTGCACAATTATTTGTTTGGCGTGACACAGTGCGCTTCCGGATGCAAGTCGCCGGTAAACACAAACGAAGAAGAAGCGCTTATGTCACCCACAAAGCGGAAGGAGAAGCAAACAGTTAGCTGTGTATTGATTTGAGGGAGCATTGCAAAATGAGCGGGCTGCAAAATGGAAGGGAGCGATAAAGCGATAAAGATATATTAAAATTTATTTTAAAGTGTGCCTTAGTTTTTTTGATATGTAAAGTCATTTGAAATACCATTTTTTTAGTTTTTGCATCTTAAAAATGCTTTCAAATAAGAATGTATGGCACTGTAATGCACTTAATTCATCTCAGTCAACTTTAAGCTATTCCTTGTATTGTGAATAATGACAATGTTTACTTTTGATAAAATGCAGTATGCATTTAAAAAAGTAGATTTTTCTAAAATGAAAACCAATTAATCTTTGTTTCTCTTATATATTTTACATTGCTGTAAATCAATTAAATTTTTGGTAGAATACTCGATTACTAAAATATTCGATAGCTACAGCCCTAGTTTTTTCAAATAACAGTTTATGGCCAAACCAAAAAACTCTCCAACATGTGCTATGTTATATATTGGCCCAGCAATAGGTTACAGGAATTAACTGAATTATAAGAATTAACTGATTTTTATAAGCTTGAAACTATTAAACTACTTTTTGGGGGGGTGGGGGTGTAGGTCATTTGGCTTTATATATACAGTTTTGTTATTTTAAGCATTAATATTTTTTTTTCCTGTACTACATTTTGTATGCTGCAGCAATAAAACTGTCCTTCACTGGAACTATAGGGGATCTAAACATGTTTCAGCAAGGCCCCTGCGCACAATGTGAGGTCTATGCCAGATTTAGTACAGAGGCATTGGGTACTCCAGTGCTACACTGCAAAATCTAAATTAACACTCAAGACAAGAACATGAAAGTATTATTACTGTAGTATACAAAATAGCAAGATTTTTTTTCACTTTGTGTATGCTATTTTATTATTTATGTGAAAGCGTGAGAGGTGACTAATAACTGAAAAGTAATGCATTCATTGAACAGGACAAAGCCCTTATGAGTTTATGTTTTCTCCTATAGATAGCTTGCCAGAAGGCTTTACTAATGTATTTTTTGTGCATTGGGCTCCCTCAGGACATCACAAAACAGTTATGTGACCCTGCAAGGTTTCTACTTTAATGTTGGGCTTCAAACAGCTGGAGTGTTGCTTGGTTTCATCAAAATTCACCAAAATTCTCAAACTACAACACAAAAATTGCACACTTTAAACTAGCCCAAAATGTTCAGGAAAAGAAATTGACACACACTTTGCAATTTTTATCAGCCCTTTCAAGGGTACAAGTTAACAGTGCAGTTTTTTTTTTATTATTATTATTAGTTGTAGTAGTAGTAGTAGCAGTAGTAGTAGCAGTATTATATGTAAAACACATTATAAAAACAAATTATAAAAATCTAACTCAGATTTATGGTGTAATACTAGCAGAACATTGGCAAGAGTGTGTCTTTATTCTAAACCCAGATGGCTAAATTCCTAATCATTATCTTCAGTACAGTATATATTTCTCTCATAAGCTGTCTGGTGTCGTGACTCTGGTTTTGTTCGGTCTCTCCCTCTCTGTGTCTTTGCAATTGTAAGACCTTCTGTAACATGACGTAACAAGATCAAAGATCATGTAAAATAGCATAGTTTTATTTGTGATAGGAAATTCTTTAAGGCTATAGAACTTTTATTGTGTGGTGTAGCCCTAAACAAACAGACACATAGGGATTTCTTTTATCCAGGGGAGTTTAGATAAAATGCATTAAACCTGTTGTCAAAACAGTACAGACCTCTCTCTTGCTCTCACATATATATATATATATGTGTGTGTGTGTGTGTGTGTGTGTGTGTGTGTGTGTGTGTGTATTAAGACCCAATAACAAGAACAATAGCATTCATTTAATCTACAGGCAGGTGGAATTAAGCTGCAGAATCCTAAACCAGGGTCTTCATTTATACAAGCAGAACCATTTAGCCTCTGCTGTCTATTCCATCATTTTTATTCGGATTCAGGCTTCGGCATTGCCGTTGTTATTTGTACATGATTTGGCGACGAAACAGCTAAATTAACGGGGTTTTTTCCCCTTCGACTTAAATCAAAGGATGACTGTAAAATGATCAAGCATATCTGAGGCTTACCCTGGAAATCACCGTTCTTGATGTCAGTAAAGTGCGAGGGTACCCATCACGCCGAATGAACGGCACGTTTTTCCATCAATTCAAAAAGCGATTAAATTATGCAGAAATATCCGATGTATATATGTCTCAGCGTTGTTCATCTGACGGCGGTTTAATCCGAAACAGAGGCGCAGACTGTGTGCTTTTAAAATCTTCGCAGTGCGCATAGGATATTTCTCAGTAGCTGTCGGGGGGGAAAAAAACTTAAAGGAACCTATGCTAATGCCGGAAAAAAACAGACAGCATGAAATATCAGTTAACTGTATATTGTTTTAGATGCGCGACGCAAAGCCATCCATGTTGCTCATTTGACCTTCAGCAGTCGATCTCTACGAATATTTCCGAACTATCCCGTACTGGCGCATCCGAGACCTCTCCTCAAGCCTGCAGTCATACGGACACTAGCTACTTCCACGGCTTGCAGAATGTCCCGATGGTCCAGTAGCCGAAGCGGTGTCGATCAACAAGCGACCGAAACGCCACGAATATCCATATTACGTATATAAGTACAACATACAGGAAAAAAATAGTAGATCTAAAACCCCGTCGTTTGTCAAGAAGTCCAGTGTGGCGCTTGCGATAGTTGAAAGTTGAAGATGCGCCAACTCCATCCTTTCCCAGTGTATGAGCAGTGTGCTGGGAGTGCTGACCGAAATAAAAGCTGTGCGCACTGCCGCCTAACGGAAAGTGCGGAGAAGACAGGCGATCAGGGACTAGTGAAACGCTCCAAACATTCAGCTCCAAGTCTTCAAAGCATTCATAGAAGTCACATATAAATATACGCGAGCATTCAAAATAATGTTTTAATCTATGAATGACTGAATAGTTTATGTTTTACTATGTTTATTATGTTTATCGTTTTGCAAATGATGTATTGGTTTACCTGCCTCACATTTTCACTATTGTAAGAGGAATATCAATGAAGGCTTCTAGTGCATTAAAAGAAACTTTTCATAGCATAACTCCCCCTGGCATACTCCTGTTGTTAAAACACTTCTGGGACAATCATTAATGAATGATCTTTAACTGAACGATTCACTCATATGAAGGGATTGTTGAAGGGACAACAATGTGTGTCTGTATTGGTATAACCTGCTGCATGTGTCAAAGCAACAGGAAAATAATGGGCATGTTAAAAATGTAATAATAATAATTATTATTATTATTAGTAGTAGTAGTAGTAGTAGTAGTAGTATGTGTAAATATTGATTGCTGTTAACGAGTAGAATTTCAGTTGTTACACAACATTAACATGTCAGAAGAAATGTCAGCTCAGTCAATGACTTAAAGTTTTAAAGTATTTTCCAAAAATTGTTAAACCAACAAACCAATTATCCAAATTCTACGACTTTAGCATTTTACATATTAATAGATAATTTTGTACTCATTGTCTGAGCTAGCATTTGATATTAAATCATATGTTTAGGTAACCTCAGTGTAGTGAAGTCAGAACTGATTTGTAATCACATGCTTTGGTCCACTGCACTCTTACACATGCAACACCAAAAATGTGCACAGGCATTATTGACATCTAAAGACATCAATGAGTATATTCTTCCCACACTGAATGCTATATTTTTAATGGTGTACAGGAAAAAAATTATGATATTAGAAAATGAAATAGCTAGTACAAATGCTTGGTCTAAGTCTAGGTCAAGTCAAGCCAAGTCGGCTTTTATTGTCATTTTAATCATATACAGTTCAGTACACAGTGAACGTTCCTCCAGGACCAAGGTGCTACATACATGCAATGACATAAATTAACAACACACTTTACTGGAACCAGCTAGCTGACTAAGAGATCTAAGAGATATGATTCAGATTTAATGGCTCAGATTTAAATTTAACCTAAAGTTAACCTAAAAAAAACTATCAATTTCTATACAAAAAAATAGACAATAGACAACAAAGTGCACATGCAAAAGTGCAAACAAAACAATGTAACACGTTACAGTACTTTTTTTTTTTTTAGTTGAGGTAGTGGGAAGAGCAGCAGTAAACAATTGACATTGTGACAAAAATATTGTGTGTAAATAGCAAGAATTGTGCAAAAATTGCAAAGAGCAGCTCAGGTAGGTAGGTATGAACAAATTAAGATGGTTGTAGATCAGTGTGATTGTGCATGTGTGTGTTCATCAGTTCAGTCCTGATGTTATTTAGTTCATCTGAATGATTTGTGTGTGTGTGTGTGTGTGTGTGTGTGTGTGTGTGTGTGTGTGTGTGTGTGTGTGTGTGTGTGTGTGTGTGTGTGTGTGTGTGTGTGTGTGTGTGTGTGTGAGAGAGTCTGGATGTGAGTGCCCGAATGCTTCAGTACCTTTTTCCAGATGGCAGGAGGGTGAAGAGTGAGTGTGAGGGGTGTGTCCGGTCAGCCACAATGCTGGTGGCTTTGAGGATGCAGCATGTGGTGTATATGTCATCGAGAGAGGGGAGAGAGACCCCGATGATCTTCTCAGCTGTCCTCACTATTCGCTGTAGGGTCTTGCGGTCTGATATGGCACAATTCCCAAACCGGACAGTGATGCAGCTTGTCAGTATGCTCTCAATAGTTCCTCTATAGTGCAGAGAGCTGGTGTTGAGGGACCAGGTGAGGTTCTCCTCCAGGTGGACACCTAAGAATTTTGTGCTCTTGATGATCTCCACAGAAGAGCCATCGATGCTGAGTGAAGAGTGATCGCTCCGTGTTCTCCTGAAGTCAACAATCATCTCTTTTGTCTTATCGACATTCAGAGACAGGTTGTTGTCTTTACACCAGTCCGTTAGCCTCTGCACTTCCTCTCTGTACGCTGACTCATCATTCTTGCTGATGAGACCCACCACGGTCGTGTCATCAGCAAACTTGATGTTATGATTGGAGCTGTGTGTCACTACCCAATCATGAGTCAGCAGCGTGAACAGCAGGGGACTGAGCACGTAGCCCTGGGGAGCCCCAGTGCTCAGTGTGGTATTGCTAGATGTGTAGTTCCCGATTCGCACTGCCTGAGGTCTTTCAGTCAGAAAGTACAGTCATACATTATCAGTCATTTTGGATAGCACAGTATATATACATTATCAGTCATTTTGGATAGCACCTTTGATATAGCACAGTAGTAGTGTCCATATTATCTAAATCTGGTTTTGGTCAAAATAACCAGAAATAACAGAGAGCTTCCTGTTCTCTATGGCAATCTACTTTCATTTCTGTTCAGTGCAGATCTTACAACCATGCCAAACAAAGGCATAGTCACAAAATTACATACATGTAAATGTCTCTTAATTATTAACGGTTATGAATAGCATATTGGAAGAGTACAGTATGCAGAGAGAAAATAATTTCAAAATGTAACTAATGAATTACATTTACAGCATTTGGAAGATACTCTTTTATAAATAAATATATCCTACAATTTCAATGTGTTAGTGATAATCAGATTTCCATTTACTTGGCATTGGATCCAAAACAATTCAATCTCATATTTTCCATCTCCACAGATGATTTTGCAAAATACTATAAGTATAGACTCATGAAGGTGTACACAATTTCCCTTAATTTAAATATTATTTGGTATAGCACTTTTAGCAGTGGATTCTTTTTAAAAAGCAGCACCAGACTTGAAAGGGAACCATCATCATTTGGATGACAGGATGACAACTTGCTCAAAAAGTACGGTTGTGTAAAATAGGAAAAGGAACCTTTTTGAATTTGCATTCACTCATTTATTTTTACAAATTCCATCTAAACAGACACTCCATAAGTATCACACCAGAAGCTAACAGAATGAGCACATCACTTTTTTTTTCCAAACTAAGTAAATCACACCACATATTTCACATTTCTCTTGTTCAATTACAAAAAAACACAAAAAAAACAAATGGAAATAAGATTGGGTTGAAAACATCTTGAACTCTTTGCCCCTCCCCAGGGAAACCCTTATTTAGTTTTCTTCCTCAACAAATTCTGTCTTTTATTTAAAGCTTCCAAGTTATTCAAGAAAAAGCAGAATACTGGATGGGGATTAAACTTTTGCATCTGTATCTTTTCTCCCTCTCCATATCCAAATCACTCTCTTCCTCTTGATACCACACTCACAGTTCTGGTGTTCCATTCTAAAAGATGCTGGGTTGTTTCTGTAAACATATTGTTGGGTTGTTCATGCTGGGTCAAAATTCTAGGTTATTTCGAGTACATTAAACACAATGTTGCGTTGGGTAATGTTGGGTCAAATGAGATGTAGTGAGGAATTTACAAATGAACACCTGGTTGGGTTTTTTTGACCCAACAACTGGTTCCTTATTTCACCTCTGGTTTCTCAAACGGAAGCCAGCAAAATGTTCAAATTATTTCTGTTATTGTGTCCCAAAGTGTAGTTTTAAGAGTTGTTTAGACAAGAATGCATGTGTGTACAACTCAAAACCTCCATCAGTTATTGAACATAGCGTCTATTTAAAAAATTACCCCAACGATTTCGGAGATTTGAGCTCAAGGCAATACCTAGGTGCTCTGCGCTCATGTACCAGCCCAACGCAGCCTCACCTCGGCAAGAGTGGTTAAAGGATTAATTTAATTTTTAGTATTTCTAACAGGCAATCTTTGGTATAATACAGTTATGGTATAATATATTGCGGCTGTGTAATGCATTCTGTACTGTGCATTCCATTTGCAATATACCCGGTGTCCTCAAACCCTCAAGTGTGCACTTCCAAGTAAAGTCCGTTCTTTGTGTTCTTGGAATTGAGAAACGGTGTGACGAACTTTGTGCATTCTTCACTTCTGAAGCAAGGGGCACTTAAAGCAGGCAGTATTTTATGGTAAGTTAATATGAATTTTTACCTACATTTTAAATGTTGTAGTTATGGCAGGAGTAAGCTCATTTGATATGGCGCTGTAGGGAATTCATGTTTTTATGTTCTCTGCCAAAATCGCTATACTGTATGTTATGAGAAAAGTGTGTTTAGCACACATAAATAAAATCCTAAATTTAATAAATGTAATCTTAACCCTTGTGTGGTGTTCATATTTTTTTGTTACCAGTGTTCAGGGTCTGGTTGACCAGATTTAGTTTTTAGTTTTTAATTCAACACCTTCAATCAATGTTACGTTAAAATACTCAACAGATGTTTACTTCATCCTGATTACAAGCAATATACACAGGATATATGGTTAATATTTGCCCTTTACCTTTGTTAGATCACATTTTTTAATTAAAGTGCTACTGGTTTGTTTGTTTTTTCCTAATAAAATATAATGCATATGTACTTCTTGATGCATTTACATAATGTTTCTCTGTCCAGCTTGGGTCTACACATTTTTGCTGGCCGCAACCTAGAATAATAGGGTTGTAAAATAGGGGATGGCAGTGCACCCACTTGTCCCACACCATCCTGATGGCAACTAGCTTGTCTCTCTGCCGTCACACTGGTCTGTCATCTCGCTTATCAAAGCAGATAATCCTGGAAATTATGTGGAAGTTTTCCAGGGACATTGTTGCATGGAAATGTTCTCTGCCAGTTTCTGCATCCTACCAGGATTCTGTGGATTCCCCTTTGGACCTGAAAACTCCAGCAAGGAAAAGAACTCCAAAGTGGGAATGTGAATGGGTTTCATCCAACCCTTTCCCCCTTGTTACAAAAAACACAACTTTCTTCTAAATTATTGTAATCCAGAATAATTATCTGGATTGAATCTGGGCCAAAAAGCTCAAAAGAAGACTTGACCTGCACATGAGTAACTGCCACCCCTGCTGGACCTGGTTGCATTCTTATCACATTTCAACGGCAAGAAAATGTAACGGGTTTGACCCAAAGTTGCACGGGCGGCACCATGAAACACAGACACGAGGCGAGATCTTAGAGGAAAAGGGTAATTTATTAGGAATAAATAGGGGAAGGAAAGGGAAAAAGGAGGGAGGACGGAAAGAAAGGGAAGGGATGGTGTGTGCACGTGCAGGGTCCGAGGCAGTGCCCAGCTGGCATGCGGGCACGCGGCTGGCGGCAGTGGGCGGAGTGGCCGAACGGAGCTCGCGAGGCAGCGCTCCTGCACGCTCCCTCTCGGTTCCTCCCCGCTGTCGATGGCCGGCCTGGCCCCTCCCAGCTCTCTGTGGGCGCGGCCTCAGGCGGGAGTCTCGCTCGGACGTCCTTCGGCTGGGCGGCATGGTGCAACTTTGGGTTGAACCCATTACAGAAGACCATTCAATTTCACAATTTCAACATCCATATTTTTCACTTGTTAGCTGCTGATGGGCTTCTGTTTCTGGAGCTGGCTGCTCAAGGACTGGTTCTGCGTCTCGTCTTCGTTTGGAACTAGTGTGTGCTAGTGTGTGCTAGAACTAGACTGACAATTTTCACAATTTTATTAGCCTCGGGTCCAGTGGACCCAAACATCCTCTATGTAATAGTTATTGAAAATGATTCCTGATATATGCTCTTCACAGAAAATGAGCCAAGGCCAATGCATCGGAGTTCGAAAAAATAATCAATTGTATCATTTTTCTTTTGATAAAACATGAAAATGGGTCCCACAGACTTGAACACCACACAAGGATTACATGTAATTTTAGGTAATCTGTTGGCATAATTTATAATATTTTATAGTTGTCAGAAGAAGCGTTTGGGGTATGTGTATTGACAGTCTCAGTAGTGACAGTCTTCTGGGGTCCGTTCTTCGTACGTCGCTTGACACATCCGAGATGAATTGACACATCTAAGATGAGATCATTGTGCTAATTACGATGCGGCTAATTCGGTTCTTCGAGCACACCTGTTGTTGATGATTAGTATAGCTGGATTGAGTAGTCTAGGTTTATTGCGCGTTTGTGCGTTAGTTTAAAAGGCGATATGCATCGACAGTAGAAACACTGATCACAGCCCCTGCGATTGGTTGACAAAATGGCAAAAGAGCAGCTCAATTTTTTTTCAAGCGGAGCAAGAGCTTTTATTAGAGGGTTATGGAGAATTTCAAACTTTAATAAAGATAATTTAAAATAAAAGTAATTATTAAATATGTGAGTGCTGCCCATGTTACATGTTATGTGTGTGTGTATATATATACTCTCAAATCCTATTTGTATTAATGTAAAGTTAGCTGAACAAATTTGATATTTTAAGTAATCATAAGTACTTAAGTAACAGTAACTGTCACCTCAAAGTTCCACCAACTTAAATCTAAAGAGCACTGGTGGCTCAGTGGTAAGTGTCTCGCCTGCCATGTGAAAGACCCGGGTTTGATTCCTGTGCCGGATTTAATTTACTTTATTTGCAACAAGTTCAACAAACTCAAATATTGATAGTTCTGTTTACTTAAAATTGGAAACATCATTACTTAAAAAAATGATGTAACTGATTACCTCAAATATTTTGAGTTTTGCCAACTTATTCGGGTTTACAGTGTAAAAGTGAAGTAGAAGAACAAGTATAGTAAAAAGTATATTGTCATGCTGTGCTAAAGGATCCTGTCTATAACGCAATACACGAGGGATTTGAAAAACTCTGCGAATAATCCTGACACCTTCAGTAACCTGTTGCTCTCTCAAAACCAGTCAAGATATGGCTGCGACAGATTTGAGAAAATCACCTCCACTTATATAGATGCAATTGGCGGATATTACATTCAGGGGATTGTTACATATTATTCGACACACATGGAGATTAACACACGAATGATGACCACAGCCACACACACATGTATACATATACTGTATTTATGTTTAAATACATCCATCCATATATTCATGCAAGATAATTTTCTTTTCGCACGTGAGTCAGTCCGCGTCAGTCATGCTCTTTAACCAATCAGATGTGATCTCGCAATTTCAACCAATCATAACCCGCCAGGAGCGCAGCCTAAATCCTGTTTATATGAAATAAACCTGTTCCCGAGCAGGTTTAAGCTTACGGACATGTTGCTATGACAGCAAGTGCGAGATTCGCTTTGAAGAACGAAAAATTTCAAGATCAGGAGAAATCCACAACAATCAAATCCAGGTAACTGAGTTAGCGACGTACTAAGAACGGACCCCTGTTTCTGTCTGATCCAGGATCATTTTGGGGGGAAAAAACAAACACCTGATTGTGTTATTTTGACCCAGCAGTTGGTTTATTCTTTGTCGAACTTTCTGTATTCTTCACTTCTGGCTGGATCATGCTCAGGGCACTCAGTATTTTAAGTTAATGTGAATTTTTAATTATTTCTTTTAATAATTTGTGGTGGGAGCAAGCATATTTTATTGTTCAAATTAAATGCTTTGATATGGGGTGTGGGGTTCATGTTAATTTCTCTTTTTTTTTTTTCCTATTCAAAAAAATAAGAAAAATACATCATAGGTGAGATACTTATTAATATTCAGTATAAGTTGTAAATTCATCGCTTAAATATCCTATTCATCTAGGGATTGGAGCGCCGTATCCTGTTATCCCTCACACGTTACATCTTGAGGTAAATTAGTCAGAAATATATAGTAAATTAATGTTCACATCACCTACATTATTGTGTGCATTTATAAGGGAAAACATGTTTTGCATTAAATCCATATATAGCTGTACGTCATTTACAAAAAAGACTTAAATGTCAGTTATATTGCAACACTAAGTGTTGGTGTGTAACCCACAGGTGGGGACCAACATAGAGTACTGTTCCATGTTTTGTGCCTTCTGGATGAGACAAGGGGGACCTGACAGACGTTATTGTTGGAGGCAAAGCTATTGAGACAGATTCTTTGGGGGAGGCTGTTGATGCTTGTTTTAAAGGTTTTATTTGTATTTTTGGTTAACTACACAAAACATTGTATTAAATGCAAAAAAAAAAAAATGCAATTTACAGATTACAGCCTCTTGGTTTTATTGTTTTACAGAGGCTATTTATATTACATTTATTATATGTCTAACAAATTGTCACCTTGCACCCTAAAAAATGCTGCTGGATCCAGTTGCTGGATAAATATTGGACCAACTACATGCTGAGTTAATTTAACCCAGCAAAATGGGTTATTTATTTAACCCAGCAAGATGGGTAAAATATTCAATCCAAATGCTAGCTCATATTTACAACTATAATGTTGTTTTAATTCTACCTCACAAATAGGTTATTATTATTTTTATGTTTTACATGCCTATTGGGTACAAAAAAAACTCAAAAAATGCAATAAACAACACCCAATTAATTGTACAAATCATAGAAAAAATGTTTATATTTATTTTTCAAAAGCACAAGATCAGATAATACAAAACAAGTTCAACAACGACATTATTACGATACTATTACTCAGAAGCCTTAATGCCTGAGAGCAGTGCTGGTCATTATCTCCCAACATGAGGATGTAGAGGTACGGCCTTGACAGTTCAGCCTGCTGGAGATATTCCACAGTGTTGGTTCCAGCCTTAGAAAGAAATAAATTAAAGAAAGTAAAAGTTTATGGAAAAATCGAGAGGGTTGGCTAGTATGCATATTTGTAAGAAGAAGATTAGTGTTTTGCAACACCTCAGCTTTTTATATGTGGTTGCTAACGCTAGCAACCAAGTTAAATGCTAGCGTCATGCTGGCACTACAGTTAACAGTTTAGCTTTCATTCATCACTTCACCATCTTCATACACCCTGCAAGCATTCTACAAAGAAAGCTAAAAAGTTCAGACAGTTTCTTTCATACACAGGTTCTTTGGTTTGGCTAGCTAGCAGCTATTGTCAGATAAACTAGCATGCTATAGCACAGACCAGGCTGAAAGTTTGAGTGTAAGGGTAACAATAATAAATGTTACATCCAGTGAACAAATTCAGTCATAGGTGAGTGAAAGTGTGTATGCAGACCTTATATTTAACGTTTACATTTCCTCTTAAATGGGTGAGGAGGAAGACCAAAAAAACAGACACGAAGTTGACACAGCTACTGAATACACCGGTGAACTCCAGGGGAGGGGCGGTCTTGTCTGTGATGTTAGCTGTCACTAGCTAACCCAACTCCAACCCAGCAAACTGCGTTAAACAAAAAGTATCCAATTCACTGTAAATAACCCAGAAAAATTACCCAACAGAGGCAACCCAGTATTTGGGTAGTAAAAACAACCCAGCAGTTTTTTGTGTCTGGGATTATATGGTTTGTCTAACATTTTTGTCAAAATTGAGTTCTTTTCTCATTCTAACAATCTATTTACATTATGTGAAGTTGTGTACATTCTGGGACTTTTTTGGAAACAAAAAACTAATCAAATGGAATGAATTAACCAGCAAGATTGTTAATTTTACCCACTGGATGGGTCAAATAAAATTACCCAGCACTTGAGTAACACTTGACCCAGCAAGAGTGTTAATTTTACCCACTGGTTGGGTCAAATAAAATTACCCAGCACTTGAGTAACACTTGACCCAGCAAGAGTGTTAATTTTACCCACTGGTTGGGTCAAATAAAATAACCCAGCAGTTTAACAGCAGGTCAAATGAACAATCCAGAATTCTGGGTTAAATGGTAAAAACCAGCACGGGGGTCAAGACAACCCAAGGCATGTTCTGTTGGTTGGATTTTTTTTTTATCCCAGCCATTTTTAGAGTGTATGAGGCTAAGGTCTTCAGAGATTCTCCAAAGCATACCGAATCATCTTTACAGAGGTTTCTAAATCTCCCCACACACCATTCCATCCAAAAGGATTAGATGAAAGGGCAGCACCAAAACAAATGAACATATGTTCATCCCACTGAACATAAGCAGGCTGCTGCACATCCGAATCCATATTCTCTCTCTATCTCTCTTACAAGGAGTCAGTGGACAGCCCCAAGCTAGTTGAGGTGAACACGGTCATTATCAGCAGCTTATGGGTATTAACATTAGCTTTATTTCTACATGAATTATTGTTTTAGCTTAAAGTCACAAATTTGAGACAGGCTTTCTTCATGGGATTTGCGTCTTCCAGCATTTCCCAGTAAAACTGTCATTGTAGGAGGACTCCACCTGGTGGGAATACTGTATACAGCTATACATGCATCACAATCTATCTAATATTTTTGGATTTAAGTGACTACTGGATGTCCTGGATTACTGAATTACAGTTACAGTGACATTGAAGATGTTGTCATCTTCCCAGTGAATCCCCCCCTACCCCGAATCCAGAGAGCCATGACACATTTTGCATTTCAACCGCCTGGTCTGGATGACTGTGGAATTCAAGTTTTCAAGATTAGGTAATTAGGGGAAACACATGCAGAATGGAGAAATAAAAAATAAAAAAACTTTTGTCATTTTTACTGATAACAAAAAATGGCAAACTATTCAGTTGAAGTTAGGTGGGACATTTTTGTCATCGTCACCTATCATATAAGTTGCAAAGGCAATTGTTCTTTAACTTTTACTTGGCTACTAGTAAAACATAAAAAAAAGGACATGTTTCGTGATATGTTTTGATATTTTGCAATATATGTTAGGAACATGATTTGTGCCCATTCCTTTCTAAGTGAAAAAAAGTATGCTAAGTATATTAAATTCTAGCCTGCTAAAGCATGTTTAAGTGTACGTGCTCCAGACTAATGACTAGTATACTTAAAGTTTGCTATTTTGGAACAACTAATTTTCTACTAAGTGCTTTTAAGTTGTAATTTAATTATACAAAAGCAGAATTTTAAGTGTATTAAGTTGACTTTTAGCATTTGTAAATGGTCCAAAACTCCTTTAGTGTACTGGTAACACATTTGAAATACAGTAGTATTATAGACTGTGTGTACTGTATGATATAATAAAAGTACAATTTTATTAAACGCAAAGTGTACTTTTTAGTATTTGTAATTGGCCAGAAGTATAACATCATGTTACTGCTGCAATAAGAATATATTTATGGCATATTACACATGTATTTGTAATAGTAAAATCTATAATGTACTTTAGCATTAAATGAATGATACATTAAATGAAATTTAATTACTGACAGGTATGTATGTTAGTACATATATAGACATATACTTTAAGTATACTTAAAATTGTTCCACACAAAAGTATACTTAATACAAACTTCACATACCCTAGTCCCAAGTTCATTAGTCTGACTGCAAGATCACACTTTGACATGCTAGGATTTAATGTACTTTGAATACTTTTTTTTTTCCTTGCAATTAGATAAAGCCATGCTGGTAGCTGAGAAAACATGAAAATTGAGAAAACCTGCAATTCTGTAGGTCAGGGGGTCCTCTACGACTAGGGTGGAATATGTGAGCTATGGAATAGGCTTCACTTCTTTGTTTACTTGGGTATAATGTGCCTTAGATTCCATGAAATCCAACCCATATCAATACTGATTTAACTGGTTTAATAAAAAAAATGCTTTAATAGATAAACTTAAGTAAACTTCAAGTATTCTTTATGTAGTAAGTATAGTAAAATCACTGTACTAATTTTTTATAGGTACATGTTAAGTACCACTCCTAGTTCTAGTCCACTTTTTATTAATTTTGTTTATTAAAGTGTACTTTGAAGTATACTTTAGATATAAGAGAAGGAATCTTTGAGTTACACATTTGTTGACTTAAACATGAACAACTAGTTCACATTTGATTTTTTTTCTACTGCGACTAAATTATACTATTTATCATAAAGTTACTTCTGACCGAGCCAGTTGATATGACGAGAGGCATCCTACAAGTGGGAATAATAGAATAATTAGATAGTAGGATGTTTACACTAGGATGTTTAACAATATGTATCACTTTGTGTCACAAATGTTCTAATAGCCATTCAAAGTATAGGAGGAAGTAGGTCAGTATGGGTTGCAGTAAGACCTGCAATTAACCCAAATTCAATGCCTGTTGCTGCCCTGTTTTATGATGTTATGCAAGCTAAAAACACTTTGTCTCATTAATAGTTTCTTCTACAGGTACTATTTGTATTTTTTTATCTACAGTGCCTTAAAGTAATTGCCTCTTCCTGATTTTTTATTTATTTATTTATTTATTTATTTATTTTTTGCAAATTTGTCACACTTAAATGATTGAGATCATCGGACAAATGTTATTATTACACAAAGATAACCTGAGTAAATACAAAATGTTGTTTTTAAATGATGTTTTTATTTATTAAGGGGGAAAATAACTTCTCAAAACTGCCTGGCCCCATGTGAAATAGTAATAGCTAAATCATGAATGAATTGTGATTTTTTGAAAGATGAGTAAAATTTCATTTGCCATAACCAGACCTGATTATGGCCAAACCTGTTTAGATATTTCTTGAATGAAATTGAAGAGAAGATGAGGAATAAAGGAATTGACATGTATCAGTCTGGAAAAGATGGCTAAGGCTTTGGGACTCCAGCAAAGCATAGTTTGAGACATTATCCACAAATGGAGAGAACATGGAACAGTGGTGGAACCTTCTCAGGAGTTGCCAGCCTACCAAAATTACCCCAAAAGCACAATTACAACTCATCCAACATCTCATAAAAGAACCCAGAACAACATTTAAAGAATGCAGGACTCACTGGACTCAGTTAAGTTCAGTATTCATGATTCAACAATAAGAAAGAGACTGATTCAAATGAGGGTTAATCATCCATGAATGGCATCCATGGGAGAGTTCCATGTTGAAAACCACTGCTAACTGAAAAGGACAGAAAGTATTGTCTCACATTTGGCAAAGATATCTTGATATCCCCAAGACTTTTGAGAAAATATTCTGTTAGCTGATAAAGTTGTACTTTTCGGAAGGTGTGTGTTCCATTACATCTGGCATAAAACTAGCACTAACATTTCATAAAAATATCATACCGACAGTCAAACATGGTTGTGGTAGTTTGATGGTCTGTGGCTGCTTTGTAGCTTCAGGACCTGGACATCTTGCCATAATTGATGGAACCATGAATTCTGAGCTGACCAGAAAATCCTAAGGATAACATCCATCAGCTCATGACCTCAATCTCAAGCGCATTTGGGTTATGCAGCAGGACAATGACTCAAAACACGGTATGACCAGTTTTTTGGTTTAGGGAGGTTTCACTGTGTACTAAACTACATATGGTTAAAATGAAAATAAAAGCCTACTTGACTTGACTTGACTTGACTAGGGGCAGTTACTTTTCACATAGGGCCAGGCAAGAGTTTTCCCTTAATAAATGAAATCCTTTTTCAAAACTGCATTGATACTATCCTTGTGTTATCATTTTGTACCATTAAACTGTCATATGATGATCTGAATCGATCTGAATGTGTGACAAAAAGTGAACAGCAGGGACTGAGCATGCAGCCGTGAGGGACCCCAGTGCTTAGGTGGTGGTGCTGGAGGTGCTGTTTCAGATTCTCACTGCCTGAGACCTTTCAGTCAGAAAGTCCAGGATCCAGTTACAGAGGGAGGTGTTTAGGCCCAAAAGACTCAGCTGGTGCTCTTACCGCTGATTGGATGAGACATCTGTCACTCAAAATATACAGGAAATACTGCAGCTTCACAGACATTTAGATGTATTTACATTTAAGGATTTATTTCTGTATTTTTGGATTGTACAGCACTTTGGTCAACTTAGTTGTCCTCTAAAAATGATTCTGACTTTATTTGATAGTACTTTTTGTATGTCTTGAGTGACAGATGTCTCTTCCAATCAGAGATAAGAATTTCATTCACAAACTATACCTACATTTTCCGGTTTGACTGAATTGTTGTGTTTTCAATTCAATTCAATTCAATTTTATTTGTACAGCACTTTTAACAATGGTCATTGTCGCAAAGCAGCTTCACACAATCAAAAGAATTATTTAAGTTTGTATGGAATGTGAATGTGTATGAATCAAAATGGTCAGTTAGTCCCTGATGAGCAAGCCGAGGGCGACAGTGGCAAGGAAAAACTCCCTGAGATGGCAATAGGAAGAAACCTTGAGAGGAACCAGACTCAACAGGGAACCCATCCTTATTTGGGTGAAACAGAAAGCAGTAATTGATCCCCATTCATACTGTGTGTTAGGTGGCTGGCAGTTCAGTATAACATTTTTAACAAATGTTAATATGGAGTCCAGGTAGGCTCAGGTATAGAGGCTCAGGTAGACTTGTAGGAAATTCCAGTCTTGAACTATTGGAAGAATGCAGCCAAATCCTTAGAGAAACAGGTGTCAACATCAGTCGAGGCCAGAACTGTCTTCATAGTAGAGTGGAACCATCCCCAGACACCGGACGCATCCCAAAGAGACACACGGGGCATCTCCAACCAGAAGCGGGGCACCAGGATGAGTCAAACGGGTCCAGAGGGCAGAGGGAGTCTGCATCAATGGTAGCTCAGGAACGATATGTGTAGCTCGACAGAGAGAGGGAAAGAGGGAGAGGTGGAGAGCAGAAGAGGAGCGATAACAGTTAGGTATGCTCACAGTCACATACATATCCAGATACAAAATACCAAATGAGTATGTTGTTGTGTTTTCTGATTTGTTATATTGTTTTCAGTTTTGTTATTTTGTTTTTTATTTGTTATTTTGTTTTCTGATTTGTTATTTTGTTTTCTGATTTGTTATATTGTTTTCTGATTTGTTATATTGTTTTCGGGTTTTTTTTGTTTGTTTGTTTTCATTTGTTATTTTGTGTTCTGATTTGTTATATTTTTTCGATTTTGTTATTTTGTTTTTTAATTTGTAATTTTGTTTTCTAATTTGTTATACTGTTTTCTGATTTGTTATATTGTTTTCAGTTTTGTTATTTTGTTTTTAGTTTTTTTTTATTTGTTGTTTTGTTTTCCATTTTGTCATTTTGTTTAAATTTTATTTTGTTTTTCGGTTTTGTTATTTTGTTTTGCCCTTCTCAACATACAAAAGACATGCAGATTAGGCTAATTGGCATTATCAAATTGCCTGTAGTGTATTGTGTGTGTGTGTGTGTGTGTGTGTGTGTGTGTGTGTGTGTGTGTGTGTGTGTGTGTGTGTGTGTGTGCCCTGTGATGGATTGATACCCCATCCAGGGGGTCCCCCGCCTCATGCCCTAAGTCTTCTGGGATAGGCTCCAGGCCTCCCTTGACCTTGTATACAGTATAAAGAGCCAATCTATAAATGGAGAGAAAAAAAAGGACTTAACCTTTTTCCGGGGACTGATGCAATTAGTTCAGATATGTAGATGACACCTGGGTGAAGATTAAGAGTCATGAAGTACAGACCTTCAGAGAGCATATTAAATCTATTGACATACATATGAAGTTCACCAGAGAAGACACCAAGGACAACAGGTTTTCCTTCCAGGACTGTGCAGTCCTCGTTGGGAAAGATGGGAAACTAAAAACAAAAGTCTATAGGAAAGCCATATACCCTAGTGATTTAAAAAAAAAAAAACTTTAGTGTATTACAAATATATTCAAATATCAGATAGTATCTCAGAGAAATCTCACAGGAGTAATACACACGTGGACAAAATTGTTGGTACCCTTCGGTCAATGAAAGAAAAACTCACAATGGTCACATAAAAAACTTTAATCTGACAAAAGTAATAATTTTTTAAAAATTCTATAAATGTTAACCAATGAAAGTCAGACATTGCTTTTCAACCATGCTTCAACAGAATTATTTAAAAAAATAAACTCATGGAACAGGCCTGGACAAAAATGATGGTACCCCTAGAAAATACTGAAAATAATGTGACCAAAGGGACATGTTAATTCAAGGTGTGTCCACTAATTAGCATCACAGGCGTCTACAATCTTGTAATCAGTCAGTGGGCCTATATATAGGGCTCCAGGTAGTCACTGTGTTGTTTGGTGACATGATATGTACCACACTCACCATGGACCAGAGGAAGCGAAGGAAAGAGTTGTCTCAGGAGATTTGAAAGAAAATTATAGACAAGCATGTTAAAGGTAAAGGCTATAAGACCATTTCCAAGCAGCTAGATGTTCCTGTGACTACAGTTGCACATATTATTCAGAAATTTAAGATCCATGGGACTGTAGCCAACCTCCTTGGACGTGGCTGCAGGAGGAAAATTGATGACAAATCAAAGAGACGGATAATCCGAATGGTAACAAAAGAGCCCAGAAAGACTTCTAAAGAAATCCAAGGTGAACTTCATGCTCAAGGAACATCAGTGTCAGATCGCACCATCCGTCGTTGTTTGATCCAAAGTGGACTACATGGGAGACGACCAAGGTAGACACCACTGTTGAAAACAAAATCATAAAAAAGCCAGACTGGAATATGCCAAACTACATGTTGACAAGCCACAAAGCCTCTGGGAGAATGTCCTATGGACAGATGAAACAAAAATTTTTATTTTTGCCAAGGCACATCAGCTCTATGTTCACAGATGGAAAAATGAAGCATATCAAGAAAAGAACACTGTCCCTACTGTAAAACATGGAGGAGGCTCTGTTATGTTCTGGGGCTGCTTTGCTGCATCTGGCACAGGGTGTCTTGAATCTGTGCAGGGTACAGTGAAATCTCAAGACTATCAAGGGATTCTAGAGAGAAATGTGCTGGCCAGTGTCAGAAAGCTGGGTCTCAGTCGCAGGTCATGGGTCTTGCAACAGGACAATGACCCAAAAGACAGCTAAAAACACCCAAGAATAGCTAAGAGGAAAACATTGGACTATTCTAAAGTGGCCTTCTGTGAGCCCTGACCTCAATCCTATTGAGCATCTTTGGAAGGAGCTGAAACATGCTGTCTGGAAAAGGCACCCTTCAAACCGGAAACAACTGGAGCAGCTTGCTCATGAGGAGTGGGCCAAAATACCTGCAGAGAGGTGCAGAAGTCTCATTGACAGTTACAGGAATCGTTTGATTGCAGTGATTGCCTCAAAAGGTTGTGCAACAAACTATTAAGTTAGGGGTACCGTCATTTTTGTCCAGGCCTGTTCCATGAGTTCATTTTTTTAATATAATTCCGTTGAAGCATGGTTGAAAAGCAATGTCTGACTTTCATTGGTTAACATTCATAGAATTCTTATTTATTATTACTTTTGTCAGATTAAAGTTATTTCTGTGACCATTGTGAGTTTTTTTTTCATTGACCGAAGGGTACCAACAATTTTGTACACGTGTGTAAGTAAAAGGTCAGTGTAATTTGCAGAGGACGAATGGTGGACAGAGGCAGACCTGCCAGGAGTGAGTTGTAGTAGTCCATTCTTGAAATGAACAAGCACCTTTGAAGAATGAAATGGACAGATTCTTCTGATGTTATAAAGAAATCGACAAGAGCGAATAAGGTTAGCAAGATCGCGGGCAGTGGCTGAAGGAGTGATCTGATTGTTGTCCAGGGAGATCAGAAGTTCTTGACCGGGGGATGAATCACCAGTTCGGACTGAACAGCAGTTCGGTTTTACTCAGATTGAGCTTCAGCTGATGAGCTGTCATCCAGGATGAGATGTCTGCCAGGCATGCAGAGATCCGGGTGGAAACCTGAGGGAGTGTCTGAGGGAGGAAAGGAGAGAATAAGTTAGGTGTCATCTGCATAACAATGGTATGAAAATCCATGCGATGATATGACCAGACAGGGTATAGAAGGAGAAAAGAAGAGGACCAAGTACTGAGCCCTGTGGGACACCAGTAGAGTCTGCATGGGGCAGATGTGGATACCCTCCATGGCACCCCATACAATCTATCTTCTAGGTAAGAGGCAAACCATTGCCACGCTGTTCCACAGATTCCAAGGCTTGTAAGAATAGATAATAGAATCTGTGGTTCACTGTGTCAAATGCAGCCGACTGGTCCAGGAGGATGAGGACAGATGATAGTTTAGTTCATCTAGCAGCATGGAGCTATTCAGTGACTGACAGAAGGGCAGTCTCTGTGGAATGTGCCACTTTGAACCCAGATTGGTTGTGATCATTAAGGTTGTTCTGTGAGAGATAAAGAGACATGTTGCTTGTTGCTGACCAACAACAAGCGAATCCATCAGCAAATAATCACAACTCCGGCACAAAGGTACGTTATTATGTCTACCATTCAGCTCGCTCAGTGTGTGGAGTGCAGGATGTTTAGACATTCTTCCTCCGTCATTAGTGATAATTTTATTTGTGATAGGTGTGTGTTAGTTAGCACCCTGACGGAGAAGATAGTAGCATTAGAGGAGCGCATCCAGACTTTAGAGAGGGTTAGAGAGCGCGAGAGCAGCGTTAATCCTGTAGCGGAAAGTCTGGGTGCCACAGGTGGAGATAATCAGCCCCCAACTCCGGCAGTAGAGCCCTCACAGCGGGGCTAGTGGGTGACGACTCGGCGGCATACTCGTTCAGCCAAAGCTAACGCTAAGGCTAGCCCACCGGAGCATACCTCTTCTGCGCTTCACGTGTCCAACAGGTTTGCTCTCCTCAGTGATGCACCCGCTGAGAAACCTGAAAGAGCTCTGGTTATAGGAGACTCTATACTGAGACATGTGAAATTAGCTAGGCCTTTAGGGGCGCCAGCGGCAGTGGTCAGGTGTATCCCGGGAGCCACAGCACCGGACATAGCAGGTAATCTTAGGGCTCTAGGTCAGCATAGGTTCTCCAAGATAGTGGTACATGCTGGAGCTAACGATATACGCCTTCGTCAGTCAGAGGTTAGCAAGCATAACTTTACAGAGGTGTTTAAAATAGCGAAGGCGATGTCCGAAGAAGAAGTAGTTTGCTCTGGTCCCATCCCAATGATACGTGGCAACATAGCTTACAGCAGGTTATGGTTGCTGAACCGCTGGATGTCCAGGTGGTGCTCCGAAAACAACGTGGGCTACATAGACAATTGGAAGACCTTTGAGGGCAAAACTGGCCTGGTAGGGCGGGACGGTGTCCATCCCACTCGGGAAGGTGCTGCTCTCATTTCTTGCAGTATAGCACATAGTCTCAGAAGAGGCTTAGTTAATCTGTGACAATCCAGAGCCCAGGCCAGGGAGCAGACAGACAGGCTAAACCAACCGTCTGCTAGCTGCAGAGAGTCGTCACTCAGGGTTCATCATATTGAGACTGTGTCTGTTCCCCGAGCTAAACATAAATTTAGAAAGACTCAGAAAGTCTGTTTTAGTAATTTAATTAACATAGATACCTCAAACTCAGATCACACTGAATGCGCAGCCAGCACCTCTGATCTGAAGCTAGGACTGTTAAATATTAGATCTCTCGCATCTAAAGCAGTTATTGTTAATGAAATTATCACAGATCAGGAGTTTGATATATTATGTTTAACAGAAACCTGGATTAAACAGGACGAGTATGTAGCTCTAAATGAAGCTAGCCCTCCTGGATACAGCTACATACACCAGCCTCGGCTAACTGGTAGAGGAGGAGGAGTCGCAGTTATTTATAACGATAATCTGTCTCTCGTACAAAAACACAGTTTTAAATTTAATGCATTTGAAGTTCTCTATAGTAACATAAAGTCAGCTCAGTCGATCCTGCTAATCATCATTTAAAGACCCCCAGGGCCGTGCTCGGAGTTTCTCTGTGAATTTGCAGATTTCCTCTCAAACCTTGTTGTTTCTGTAGACAAAGCGTTAATTGCTGGAGACTTTAATATTTATTTTGAGAATCCAGAAGACCCTCTGAGAACAGCATTCTTGTCCATACTGGACTCAGTAGGAGTAAATCAGTCTGTAGTAGGACCCACTCATAAAGCAGGTCACACTCTAGATTTAATATTATCCTTCGGATTAAGTATAGGAAATATAATCACAATTCCACAGTCTGAAGTTATCTCAGATCACAACCTTGTCTCGATTAAAGTGTGTCATAATAATAATGTATGCACAGCACCGCGCTTCCACCTTAAACGTACATTTACATCAAATACCGCACAGAGCTTTACCAATAATCTTCCAGAATTATCAGCTTTGATTGGATCGCCATCTGACTTCACAGAACTCGAACAGGCGAATGAATATCTAGAGTCAGCACTTCGTTATAGCTTAGATAATGTAGCTCCAGTTAAAAGGAAAATGATTAGAGATAAGAAACTCGCTCCTTGGTATAATGACCACACACGTGCTTTAAAACAAACCGCTCGAAAATTTGAACGTAAATGGCGCCAAACTAAATTGTTTGTATTCAAAATAGCTTGGAAGGAAAGCATGCTGAACTATAAAAAAGCTCTCAGTGATGCTAGATCAACGTATCTCTCCGCTCTTATAGAAAATAACAAAAACAACCCGAGATTTTTATTTAATACCGTAGCTAAATTAACTAAAAACAAGACCACTGCAGAAATCTCCACAACAACATCATGCAGTAGTGAGGACTTCATGAACTTTTTCAATAACAAAATCATAAATATTAGGCAAAAAATTCAGGCTTTGAAAGCACACAATTTAAATAATTCAGATGAACTATCCACATCACATTAGAACTTAGAATACTTTACTCCCCTTGAAGCGAGGGAACTCATTTCACTCATCTCTTCTTCAAAATCATCAACCTGTATATTAGATCCTATACCGACACATTTTCTCAAATAGATAGTACCAGCAATAATAGAACCCCTGTTGAAAGTAATTAACTGTTCACTCAGTAGTGGGTATGTCCCCAAATCCTTTAAATTAGCCGTTATTAAACCGCTAATCAAGAAACCTGACCTTGACCCCAGTAAGCTTTCTAATTACAGGCCGATATCAAACCTTCCTTTTATCTCCAAGATTCTGGAAAAGGTAGTATCACAGCAGCTATGTTCACATCTACACAGAAATAGCATAAATGAACTGTATCAGTCAGGATTTAGGCCTCATCACAGCACAGAGACAGCACTTGTTAAAGTAGTAAACGATCTCCTATTGACCTCTGATCAGGGTTGCGTCACTATACTTGTGTTACTGGACCTCAGTGCAGCTTTTGACACCATTGATCATAATATTTTCTCCTTCACAGATTAGAAAAGGTAATAGGAATTAAGGGAACTGACCTCTTGTGGCTCAGATCCTATTTGACTGATCGTTATCAGTTTGTAGATTTAGATGGTGACCATTCCTCATGTTCTCAAGTGGAGTTTGGTGTTCCACAGGGCTCAGTTTTAGGCCCACTGCTTTTTTCCCTTTACATGCTTCCTCTGGACAACATAATTCGTAAACATGGTATTAGTTTTCATTGTTATGCTGATTATATAATCAATTATATGTCTCAGCAAAATCAGATGAGAAAAACCAGTTTGCTAAAATTGAGCAGTGTGTGCAGGACATAAGAGGTTGGATGTTAATTAATTTTCTTCTGCTTAGTCCTGATAAGACAGAAGTTCTGGTCATAGGACCACAAGTAGCTAGAAGTAAGCTTTCTGATCACACTGTAACTTTAGATGGCCTTTCTGTTCCATCAAGTGCAACAATAAAAGACCTTGGCATGATTATAGATTCCAGCCTTTCGTTTGAAGCACATGTAGATAATATCACCAGGATAGCTTTCTTTCACCTTAGAAATATTGCCAAGATTAGAAACATATTGTCACTAAATGATGCAGAAAAACTAGTTCATGCCTTTATCACGTCTAGGTTGGACTATTGTAACGCCTTACTGTCTGGTTGTTCAACAAGGTGTATAAACAAGCTTCAGTTAGTACAGAATGCAGCAGCAAGAGTCCTCACTAAAACCAGAAGATACGAGCACATCACCCCTATCTTATTTACACTGCATTGGCTCCCTGTGAAATTTCACATCGATTTCAAGATACTACTTTTGACATTTAAAGCACTAAATGGTCTCGCGCCACAGTATTTGAGTGAACTGCTAGTGTCTTACGATCCGCCACGCCTACTTCGATCAAAGAATGCAGGCTGCCTGTCAGTACTACGTATTATTAAAACTACAGCAGGGGGCAGATCTTTTTCTTACAAAGCCCCAAAGTTATGGAATAGTCCTCCTATTAATGTTCAGGACTCAGACACAGTCTCAGTGTTTAAGTCTAGGCTAAAAACCCATTTATTTAGCCAAGCATTTTTGTAAATAGATTAACCTTAGGTAAAGGCGCAGATCTGGGGGACTCATGGACGTAGAGTATTCTGGTGAACTGGTATGTTTAGATGCTGTCTTCCCCACTCTCATTGATCACTCAGGTTTGTTGATGGTGAGGTGATTGGTTGCTTTACATCACAGGGAGCCGTCTGTGTTTCCTTCTGGCTCTCCCTTTTAGTTATGCTGTTATAGTTAGTCCTGCCGGAGTCCCTGCTTGCACTTTGCACTAAATATACATTCACCTTATACATTTTGACTGTGACCATACCTAACTGCCATCTCTCCTTATTTTCTGTTCTCTCCTCTTCTGCTCTCTCCTCTCCCTCTCTCCTTTCCCTCTCTCTGTCGAGCTATACATGTCACTCCTGAGATGCCAGTGATCCAGACCCCTCTGCCTTCTGGACTTGTCTAACCCGTCCTGGAGTCCTGCTTCTGGTTGGAGATCTCGTCGCATGGATGCCCCGTGTGGTCTGCCTGGATTCGTGTGGTGGCTGGAGATGGTTCCATGAAGACTGTCCTGTCATCGATTGATGCTCTGGGGACGTGTGACTTCAGTTGTTCGATAGCTCAGGACTGGAATCTCCTACAGTCTACCTGAGCCTCCAGGAACAAACTGGACTCCTTTTAATTTTAATTTTAATTTTAAACACATCTCCTGTTATACTGAACTTCCAGTACACATTATTATGCTGATCAATCCCTGCTATCCGTTATTACCCAGATGAGGATGGGTTCCCTGTTGAGTCTGGTTCCTCTAAAGGTTTCTTCCTATTACCATCTCAGGGAGTTTTTCCTTGCCACCGTCGCCCTCGGCTTGCTCATCAGGGACAATCTTATCATTTTGATTCATACACATTACATACAAACTTACTTCTTTTATTGTGTAAAGCTGCTTTGCGACAATATCAATTGTTAAAAGCGCTATATAAATAAAATTGACTTGACTTGACATTTGGTTATAAACAGCCCTTTCAAGAATTTTGGAAATAAAAGAGAGGAGCGATACCGGGCCATAGTTGCTAACTTCTGCTGGATCCAGGCAGGGTTTGTTCAGGATTGGAATAAACATTGACTTCTTAAAAGCAGCATGAACATGACCTGATGATATGGAATGGTTGATGATGGTTATGGTGAAGGGCAGGAGGTCTTGCGAGATGACCTGGAGCATTGTGCAAGGGATTGGGTCTAATGAACTGGTGGTGGGGTTGGATGACGTTATGATATTCTGAATCTCATCAGATGATAGTTTGAATTCACGCCTGGAAGCTGCATCATTGCATATGTTAGTTCATATCGTTATTATTTAAATCAACAATACATTCCACAACCACAGAGTCATCAGAGAACTTCTGTAGATGGCATGATTCTGAATTATATTTAAAGTCAGATGTATAGAAGATGAAAAGAAATGGAGACAGAACAGTCCCCTGAGGAGCACCAGTGCTACATATCACTGTGTCAGACACACAGTTTTGTAATTGGACATACTGGGGACGGCAGGTAAGATAGTCCATGATCCCGGAGACCAAGGGAGTGTCAATTTGCATGATCCTTAGTTTCTCTCCCAATACTGCCAGTTGTATGGTGTTGAAGGCACTGGAGAAGTCAAAGAACATAATCCCAACACTGGTCCCAGGTTTGTCAAGGTGGGAGTAGGTTCAGTGGAGCAGGTGTATTGGCGTCATCTACTCCAAGGAATGGCTGATAGGCAAACTGAAGAGGGTCAAGAGAGGACTTCACCTGGGGATGAAGCGTATCCATTATAAGTCTCTCAAACACCTTCATAATATGTCATATTAGAGCGACGGGCCTGTAGTGTCAGGCTCCGTGGTGGGCTTGGTGGATCCAAATGCAGAACGTGGAGAGGGAAGAACTCGGGTTGAGTAGTGGTGTCACTGACTGTAACTGGAGAGCGGTGGCTGTAACGTGACGAGGCTGATCTTGGTGATGATGGTGCTCCGCGCTGCGGTGGGAGCCGTAGTGTGCTCGCTGGAGAAGCTCGAGCCACTTGGCGAAAGTAGCATGAACTTGGCAGGGCGTGAGGACTGACTCGTGGTTGTAGAACAAGCGAGGGTCGAAGCCGGAGAGCTGGGGGAAAATCCGTGATCCAAAGGAATCCAAAATACATAGTCGAGGAAACAGGTAAGCGGTCAATGATCAGAAATCCAAACAAGGATAAATCCAAAAGCGTGAGGCAAAGACGTAGTCAATGAACGAAGCATGGTCGGTAACTTGGCAGACTGTGACGAGACAAGACGCGGGAATATTGGGCTGGTAAGGCACTCAATAATCTGGCAACGGGAGGTTGTTTGTGAGCAAGTTAAATAGAGCAGAGACATGATTGAAATGAGCAACAGGTGTGTGGAGAGCAGAGAGTGAGCCAGTGAGATCAAAGGAGTGGAGTGGAATCTGGAGCGGAAGTGAGCACGTTAATCTGACATTCTGGGCAGAGGGTCGTGGTATTTTGGGGACAGAAACAATGCAGGATGTTTTCCACAAGGCAGGGACTTTCTGTAGAGACAAACTCAGGCTAAAGGACCCCACATACACACGTGGACAAAATTGTTGGTACCCTTCGGTCAATGAAAGAAAAACTCACAATGGTCACAGAAATAACTTTAATCTGACAAAAGTAATAATAAATAAGAATTCTACGAATGTTAACCAATGAAAGTCAGACATTGCTTTTCAACCATGCTTCAACGGAATTATAAAAAAAATGAACTCATGGAACAGGCCTGGACAAAAATGATGGTACCCCTAACTTAATAATTTGTTGCACAACCTTTTGAGACAATCACTGCAATCAAACGATTCATGTAACTGTCATTGAGACTTCTGCACCTCTCTGCAGGTATTTTGGCCCACTCCTCATGAGCAAGCTGCTCCAGTTGTTTCCGGTTTGAAGGGTGCCTTTTCCAGACAGCATGTTTCAGCTCCTTCCAAAGATGCTCAATAGGATTGAGGTCAGGGCTCATAGAAGGCCACTTTAGAATAGTCCAATGTTTTCCTCTTAGCCATTCTTGGGTGTTTTTAGCTGTGTGTTTTGGGTCATTGTCCTGTTGCAAGACCCATGACCTGCGACTGAGACCCAGCTTTCTGACACTGGCAGCACATTTCTCTCTAGAATCCCTTGATAGTCTTGAGATATCATTGTACCCTGCACAGATTCAAGACACCCTGTGCCAGATGCAGCAAAGCAGCCCCAGAACATAACAGAGCCTCCTCCATGTTTCACAGTAGGGACAGTGTTCTTTTCTTTATATGCTTCTTTTTTCCATCTGTGAACATAGAGCTGATGTGCCTTGACAAAAAGTTCCATTTTTGTCTCATCTGTCCATAGGACATTCTCCCAGAAGCTTTGTGGCTTGTCAACATGTAGTTTGGCATATTCCAGTCTGGCTTTTTTATGATTTGTTTTCAACAATGGTGTCCTCCTTGGTCGTCTCCCATATAGTCCACTTTGGCTCAAACAACGATGGATGGTGCGATCTGACACTGATGTTCCTTGAGCATGAAGTTCACCTTGGATCTCTTTAGAAGTCTTTCTGGGCTCTTTTGTTACCATTCGGATTATCCGTCTCTTTGATTTGTCATCAATTTTCCTCCTGCGGCCACGTCCAGGGAGGTTGGCTACAGTCCCATGGATCTTAAATTTTTGAAAAATATGTGGAACTGTAGTCAAAGGAACATCTAGCTGCTTGGAAATGGTCTTATAGCCTTTACCTTTAACATGCTTGTCTATAATTTTCTTTCGAATCTCCTGAGACAACTCTTTCCTTCGCTTCCTCTGGTCCATGTTGAGTGTGGTACATACCATGTCACCAAACAACACAGTGACTACCTGGAGCCCTATATATAGGCCCACTGACTGATTACAAGATTGTAGACACCTGTGATGCTAATTAGTGGACACACCTTGAATTAACATGTCCCTTTGGTCATGGCCCTTTGAAGTAGTGGCTGTTTTCTGTGTGGGGGAGGATGGGGGAGCAGGGGAGCTTGTATTAAAGCTGAAGTTGAAGGTGGTGTGAGACAGAGATACCTGTATATTCTAATACTAATGTCTGTATTTGTTCAGACAAAAGTTTATATTTTTGTTTGTGTGTTTGTGAGACAACCTGATGTTTTGTTGAACACAAATTACACAAACTGTTGTATTTTTTTGTAACACTTTGCAAATTAAATCTGTTGTGTCTTTTTTGGCATTAGACTGTAGTTTTTTAGCTATTTCACGCTTATTAAAGAACCTTAAAAAAATGGTTTGAGTTTATTCAAATCTCAAAACTTTTATTTTTTTGGAGCCATAAATGCAGTTTTTAGTGTGTCCACCCTGATTTTTAATCATAACTGGAAAAACTTTAAACAACCTATTTATGTATTTGTTATATGCATCTTCTGTAAGTATCTCGAACCAGTATTTATTATTGGCAGCAATTTAATCTGACTTTGAAACTATTTTATTGTTTTATTATAGTTTTATTTTTTAGTTTTATCATTATCATTTTGATTCATACATGTTTACTTCTCATACAAACTTATATAATTCTTTTGATTGTGTAAAGCTGTTTTGCGACAATGTCAATTGTTATAAGCGCTATAAAAATTTTATTTTATTTTATTTTATTTTATTTTGTTTATTTATTTATTTATTTATTTATTTTAATCACATTCATATTGCATATCCTGTAGTCTTTCACAGCCACACCATTTCAATGGGATTCATGCTAGGAGATTTTGTGGGAAGCAATATTATGGAAAACTTCCAATGTTCCAGATGGCCAGTCCATCACTGCCCAAGACTTTCATGAACTCGGTTTTATGCTCAAAACAATATGCCAGTTTTGTTTATTCTCCAGAGAAAGCATAATATAACTGTCCATAAATAAAAAGAAAAGTATCAAAATCGAAAAGTATCAAATCAAACTATAAAGTCTTGGGTATATCGTTAGTAAAACAACTAAATTATAACACTTGGAAAAAGTTTTTTCTTTGGGGTAAAGTGACTGATGTGCCTAACTTTTTTCAGCAGAGACTCTGTTTCACAATGAATAATCCACAACTTTTCATGAACATGTGAGACCTATTGACACCTGCTTCCCAGGACTCATACTGATGTGTCAGCTTTTCACAGCTAGAGTATGTCTGCATATTTATCGATAAATCTGGTCATATCTGCATTCATCAGCCCTTTCATCAAAACGCTACCTTTTGTAAAGTGAAAGTGAGCACAGCTTTTGTTTCAGTCATAAATTCACAACCACATTCCAGCAATTATTTTTGGCCATGGTCAAACAGCAAAAAAGCATGATGATTACTATTATAAAACGCTCAAAACGCTACGTGTGAATTCATACGACAAGTCATTTTCTTGGGGAAAGATTCTTATGTGCATATAAGAATATTTACTTGAAATATTTGTTTGTTTGTTTCAGATATGTTGCTTTTAACATATCCACAAATCACGACATTCGCATAGTTAAAACGATCAGATTATGAAATGAAATTATTTTTAAGACTATTTAAACCGAGGCATTACCATGTCTTTCATTGTTTTGTCCCTGTTAAGACATTACAAAAACTATTTAACAAACTTTTTTATTATGAATTTGAAAGCACAATTAAGGACATCTCATTTCATTATTATGAACATAATTTAAAGCACATGTACGCACATTCATCATGAAAGATCTATTGTAAAACAAAATAAAATTTTTGCCTCAGCATTGGAAACAATATTGCTTTAGGCTTACTTATTATACACAATTCTTTGTTGTACTTGGTCTGGCTTTTAGATAGTCCTTGCATGACCATCTGGCGGATATTCTGTGAAGCACAACACTCACTCACTCATCATCTATACCGCTTAATCCTGTATTCAAGGTCACGGGGGGGGGGGGGGGGGGGGTGTTGGAGCCTATCCCAAGAGACCTTGAGCACAAGGTGGGGCACACACACATACTCACACACTCATTCACACACAATGGCCAATTTGGGAATGCCAATTAACCTAACCTACATGTCTTTGGATTGTGGGAGCTAACCCATCAACCATGGGGAGAACATGCAAACTCCATGCATACAGAGATGGGAATTGAACCTGGCCGGGAATCAAACCCAGACCCTGGAGGTGCAAGGCGACAGTGCTAACCACTACACCATGAAGCTACACCATGAAGCACAACTCGCCTTCAAAAAACACGCATTCTTAATGTCCACATCTATACAGACCAGGAGGAATACAGATACATTTTTGGCCTACATAGCTTTCTGCACTGACACTGTGTTAACCACCAAAACCATTAATGTGTTACTAAACCAAAAGCTATGGCTGGACACTCAACAAGTGCACCGATGATGTCACTTTCTCCAAGAACATGATCTCACACCCCAACCGGAAACCATGGATTCCTGCAGAGGTGCATGCACTTCTAAAGATCCGATAAAGATAAAGAACCAAACTTTCCCGGGAAATCAGAGAGGTGAATCGCGCACACGCCCAGAGTATCCACAGCCGCTTCAAAGACAGCCAAGCCATACGGCGCATATGGCAGGGCGTACAAGACAACGACACCAACAACAGAATCGTCTGTGGAACGGTTAGGATGATATACAAACTGTAGTGCATCCAGCTGTATACACATCATCCTAACCGTTCCACAGACGATGCCATCTCCACCACACTTAATTTGTTCTTCACAAACCTAGACATAAGAACACCTATGTTCAAATGCTGTTCATAGATTTCAGCTCAGCATTCAATACTATCATCCCCCAACACCTGATCGGGAAGCTGAGCCTGTTGGGCCTGAACAATTCCCTCTGTAACTGTATCCTGGACTTCAGTCAGTGTGGATCGGGGATAGCACCTCCAGCAACACCACACTTAGCACTGGGGCCCTCTGAATTTCAAAAAGACAAAAGACATGGGTGTTGACTTCAGAAGGACACAAAATGTTATGCTACACAACATTACCAGCTCCCTTGTGGAGATTATCAACAGCACCAAATTCCTTGGTGTCCACCTGGAGGAGAATCTCACCTGGTCCCTCAACACCAGCTATCTGCACAAGAAAGCCCTTTTCTTTCTACAGCGGATAATGAGGACAGCAGATGAAGATCATCAGGGTCTCTCTTCCCTCTATCATAAACATCTACACTACACGCTGTATCCGCAAAGCCACCAGCATTGTGGCTGATCAGACAAACCAATCACACTCACTTTTCACCCTCCTGCCATCTGGAAAAAGGTACCAAAGCACTCGGGCACTCACATCCAGACTGTGCAATAGCTTCTATAACATGCCATCCTTCTACTCAACAAGAAAGGACTGGACTGATACGCACGCGCACACACACACACACACACACACACACACACACACACACACACACACTCAGATAAACATTCACCTCTATAAAATGGGACTGGACTGATAAATACACACACACATGCACACTGATCAACCATCCAATTACAACCATCCAACAAATTTTAACACCAAACTTGAAATAGTTTTTTTGCACAAATATTTATATTATCAGCTGCTATTTGCACAAGGATTATTTCTCGTCTATTTTGCCTATTTATGGTGTAAATGTGGTTTGTCTTAGATAGGCAGCTAATTAGGTGTCCTAGTTAGTTTCTGTTAATTTACTGTATGTTACATGTATGTTGCACCTTGGTCATGGAAGAACGCGATTTTGTTTCACTGTGTACTGAACTGTATATAGTTGAAATGACAATAAAAGCGTACTTGACTTGATATGTAGACTCTGGTCAGGGCAAGGAACAACGCCAACAGGTCATGGAACACGCTGTCTTATGGTAAAGCCCGAAAAGGAAGGACAGACAATGGAACCTCGGATTACAAGTAATGCGGTTTGCGAGTGTTCCGCAAGACGAGGAAAGATTTTTAATCAATTTGACTTGAAAAACAAGCAAGTCTTGGTTTACGAGTACGAGTACCGATGTAGCATGCATGCGCTTCTCGTTTTGACTCAGAGCTTCATGTGATCACAACTGAGCCAATGGTTTTTCTCTCTCTGTCGCGATTGTTTTCAAAAGTAAAGTGCAGGTTAATTTGTTTTATTTTTACTTTACATCAGTGATTCCGTTAGTGTGTCGCTCAATTGAGTGTCGTTAGAGAGATTTCTTGTTTATTTTTCCTATAAAACAATGTGTTTCTGTTGTGTACGTGCGTGTGTAAGAAAAGAGTGAAGGAAAGGTAACTGTGTAAGACAAGAAGTGGGAGAGGGAAGGGGTATGGAAGTATAAGAGTGCCAAAATTCCTCAAAGCAAAATAGCATACTGAATCACATGAACTGAAAAAAAAAACTTGTCACAAGAAAGCAGTTTGAATTTTTCTGCTCTGAAATTTGCTTTGAATGAAAAAAATCCTTACAGAATTTATAATGCTTGTAATTTTCGACACTGCAATTTATTTTGGTTGTATATTTTAAATGAAAATATAATTCAAGTATTTAAAATTCAATGCAAAAATATTCACCTTACTAAATTGATGTTCGAAAATATATTCGATTGTTAAAAATACAATCTTCACTATTTTTCAACCTCACAAATTCAGGTTGAAAAAATTCAGGTGTTAAAATTCAGGTTGACAAAATTCGAGCCTTCAAATTCAGGTCGACAAATTCAGGTCGAAAAAATTCAGGTCTTCACATCCGGCATATCACAGTAAGAGCAATGGATTGCCGATTTCTGGGGCCCGTGTGGAAGTGCACTCTAAAGTGCGCTTCCTGCTCCCTGTGCAGTTTACTTCGTGGGAAACCACTTGCCGATCGGAATGCGGCACTTCTAACTAACTGGCAGCAGGAGAAACGGCTCTGAACAGATTGAGCAGGAATTGCGTGCTGTCAAGAGAATGGACCACGGGGTAAGTTAAATTATTTTTCTTCATTAACAGGGCAGTATGAGTTATTTTAGTGTACTGTTTAATTTTTTGGTCTTGTTGTCGGCACAGTGGAAGTTAATTAGCGAAGTTATGTTCTTATTTTTTTTTTTTTTTTTTTAGACTTTTTAACTATCGATAGCATGCATAGCGTTTAGCTAGTCTTTACTGTCATGCCCGGTTATGACCAGTCCGGCTGCAAACATCAGTGTAGTGTATTAGCCAGGTAACGTTAATAGTTGTATTTTGTAGTTGTCATTTAGCCACTGAATGTTTGTTAGTAACTGTTTGCATGAATGGCCATGTTCTTGTAAGTAATGCTGCAGCGCTGTAAGGTCATGTATAGTTAAAGATAAGGAGACTTTTTTGTCATTGTAGTGATGCAACAAAATTTGTTTGGTAGCTCTCAGAGATCAGCATCAATAATAAACTAAATAATAAACTAAAGGTAATGAATAAAGAATAAACACAAGGTAATTGCACATAAATATAATTGTATAAATATAACAATATATACAATGGAACGTATGTGAAGTGGGACCTAGATCTTAGTGTAAACAGTAGAGTGCAAAAAAAAAGTGCAAACTTGATTGTCTGAGGTAAGAAAATATTGCACAAGTCTTACTAATAGCTGGAGTAACCAGTCCTGGTGTAAAGTTTTTGATACAGAAAAGTGTCATGGGGAAGAGGGTCAAACAGCTGTGTTTGTTATAACCGCCTTCATTTCACAGCAGCTGTGTGTGTGTGCGCGCATGTGGTGGGGGGGAACGGGTTAATACAGGCGACTGCTCTGGGGAAGAAGCTGTTCCTCAGTCTGTTAGTGTGTGTCCTAATTGTCCTGTATCTTTTGCCCGATGGGAGCACAAACAGTCCATGGATGGGTTGGGTGGTCCTGGATGGGTTGGATCCTCGATGATGTTGATGTTGCTACATTTACATTTAGGCATTTGACAGATGCCCTTGTCCAGAGCGACTTACATTTTATTCTCATTATACATCTGAGCAGTTAAGGGTTAAGAGCCTTGCTCAAGGGCCCAACTGGGACAACTTGGTAGTCGTGAAATTTGAACCTGGAACCATCTGAACCATAGTCCAATGTCTTAACCACTGAGCTACTTTTGACCCCCTGTTGCTTGCTCTCTTGTGTGGACGGCTAGCATAAACTGTGTCAAGGTTGGGGAGTTGGTATAGTTAGTAAGTTATGTACTTACTCATGTAGTTTAGTCACTTCATAAGTTGTAAAATAGTTCAAGTTAATTTACATTTAAATTTTTGCATTAATTAATGTCTCCACAGCACTTGTTTTTGGGACACGTTTTAGGATGGTTCCGTTCTCGTATGGAGCATGCTGTTGGGCATATTCCCTTAGACGTGGACTAACTGGAATTCATTTGCATACAAGAGTGGGTTTTTCTGAGTTCGGTTTCTGAGTTGGTGAACATCCCACAGAACATTTTAGTGGGAATAGCAGAACTTCTCACATTAATTCATCAGAACATGCCCAGGAGGGAGACCCCTGTGGTCATCATTCAGCAGGAGCAAGGGGCAAGGGGGTGTCCACGTCTCGAAGTCTCACCTGATCATATCAAAAATCTACTGGACATGGATTTGTCAGTTCCCACTATTGCTAATATGCTAGGGATCAGTAGACGAACCTTGTTCAGACGAATGGCAGATCATAATCTCTCAGTTCGAGCTCTACAGTATATAGCAGACTCACAGATGAGGAGTTGGATGCTTCTGTAACAGCTCTGAAGCAAAGCATCCCTCACTGTGGCTACAGAATGATAAGAGCGGCATTGAAGGCACAAGGACACCGGGTTCAGAGCTTCAATGCACACAGGGAGTCATATCACGTTTGACGATGCTTGGCTGTGTAGTTCGAAGGACTTACTCAGTCTCTGGGCCAAGGGCAATTATGCACATCGACACCAATCATAAGTTGATTCAGTAAGTAATAAAATGTGAGCCATAGAATAGTAATAGACTTTAATTATTCAAATCATGTTACTGTTTTGATTTGTGCTGTTAGCAAAACATTTGTATAATTTTAGCTACAACATAGTCATTTTTGGAGGTGTAGATGGCTTTTCACGGAAGGTAATCTTTTAGTAACCCAATTAACCCAATTAAGTAACCCAAGTTAATTTACAAGAGAAGATAATTATTCAGAATATCTAATGTCCCTCCCTCTTTACTTTCATAGATAATGCACCTAACAACCTCACTTCAACTACACTGGCTTTTTTTCAGGAAGCAATGGAGACTTTTGGCTTTCCGCTAAGGTACATTACAGTACATTACCGATACCAATTACATGCCAATTATAAAAATAGATTTGATGCCATTATATTCCTTATAATTTTTTTATTTATACAGTAGAGCACCCGTTCAAGAAAACATACTATTAATTAGTCAAAGTATTAAAGTCCAGTAATTTTACAGTGTTCATTACCTTAAACTAGTGGTTTACTTAAATTTAAACCCAAACTGGTTTTACCCTAATTTGGTATATAAATTCCAAAAAGTCTTCAGGGGACTTAGGTCAGGAGGGTGGTTAATTCTAGGAAAAGGCCGCTTAATCAGAATACGAAAAATAAAATTTACTAAAACGCTTGTCACCTTAAATCTGCATACTAATGTTTTTACATTTTTAGGGTAAGAGGTGGAAAATGTGGATGTTGCTCGACTGATGTTCACAGTTAACAGCTTTATTTCAGGAAAGAGTTTCCATAATCAACGGTGTGCTGATAGATTATACATTCAGAACCATGTTTGCACATTTACTGATGTTTCTGCTTCAAAAATATTTTGACGTTGACTTCTCTTATTTTGTATGATTCATTCCATAGCATTCCATAGGATCCAAGGATTGAGAGGTTGTGGCGTGATGTCTGGGCATCTGTAACAAATGTCTATTATGATGTCCTGCACTCTTTAGAGGAATATGGCTACCTTGACATTTCAGACCAAACCCACCTATTTTGTTGTCATTATGTGTTTCTTCCACGGCTTCAAAATGACCTCACTGGAGTGTACCAGAACCCATCATGGAGGTATGTGGCCCACATTTGATAGCAGTAATCAAAATACATGTGTGGTGATATCAGGCTTTATTCTTTTAAAGGATGAGCAATAAATAAGAATATGATTAATGTCTGTTGTATTGAGGGCCATAGGTAGGCCTTCATGTGTTATGTTAAGTGAGCCAATATTTGTCTTTTAGGGACTCAGCGTACCACATATTAATTGGGAGAGTAGTGGCCCCATAGCAGATGAACACACCAGCATCGTTATTCCGACAACTGAATGCCCCTTGACTGATGGACAAATGGCAGCACTAAGGGAAGCTGTCGACCCCAAAGCAACTTCCCAGACATTTGGCTGGGACATCTATCTAGCAGCACTTCAGTTTTGCCAGTCTATTCTTGTGGAGTAATCGCCATAATAAAATTGTACCACAACTGGAAGCTGCTTTCATTTTGACCAAAAACATTCCATAGGAACTGAAGAACAAACATCTTATCTTATTGTTTGGTGGGTGCAGTAGAAGCATCTAACAGGCCATTTTGGCAAAACAGTGCATTGTATGTTATTAAACTGAACTGACTATAACTCTACTATTGCTTGAGTCTGATAGTATAAAAAAAAATAACAGGGATATTACTGGTAAAGTTGCATTTAAACATTTAAGCTATGTGATTAACACCAATAAGGTACCAATATGGTGCATACAGTTGCTGCAGTCTTGTGATCAAGGCTAAAGTTAGACAAGCCCAAATCCATACTTGCATGTCCCAATGCACATAATCAGGTCCATTTTGAATGAGTGATATTCTTTGTAGTGGCCTGGCAAACGGAGTATACAGAAGCAGGTACAGGGTCTTGGGAGATCACCTCTAACAACTTCCACAGCCAGGTTTTCTTTCACAATCTCCCAACCAACCCAGAACTTCAGCAAGTCCTTCAGCTCTTTGCTGGATGCTGAAATGTAATATATATACATTTTAAATCTTGGAAGTAAAAGTTACATTGCCATTTATACAAGCAACATCATTTGTGCTCTTGGACACTGCAAATTGCATATTTTTTATTTTAAAATACATGTCACTGAAAAAGAAGCATAGCTAACTAAATATGATCAATTATTTGTCATATTTACAAAACATCATTTAAAGTAAATGTGTGTAACGACAAAGCAGGCTGTATACAGTTGGAGATACTTTGCAGGTGTCGAAATGTCCATAAACACATACCTGTATCAGTGAACTGCTTCAAGTACCAGTTGTTCAAGTGGGTTGTTTCAGCTGGGTATTCCTCATCATCATCATCAGTAGTAGGCCAGAAAGCAGCATCTATAGCAGCAACAGTTTCAGTGACTATGACTATGGCAAACACTGTCTGAATATACAGTGCTGTGAAAAAGTATTTGTTTCTCATCTGTCTATTTAAGTTCTATTTAAGCGATTTCTTGATTATTTTCCTGAATTCAATAGGTTTGGCAGAAATCAGTCCTGTTGACAAAAAACTTTTCTTGTTGGAAAAGTCAACTGGGTGCGGCAGGGGAAATTAAACTCAGCTGAAATTTGAATCAATTACTTTTCACATGGTATCACTTAAAAACTGCATTTTGTATTTGGTTTCTTTGTTTAATATTAGAATTTGTTTGACAATCTCAATCATTTAAGTATGAGAAATATGGCAAATAATAATAATAATAATAATAATAAGGAAGCGGCAAATAAGTATTTGTATTCAACATTAACTATGAGGAAAAGGGCCTAATGTAATCTAAATTCTAATGTATAAAAATCAATCATTACCTCTGCAGAACAAGCGTCGTCTGATTCCATTGAAAAGAACACCACATCATTCCTTTGAGTCAGAAGTGGCCAAAGCAACGTCTCCTTAAGCCCTTGTCTGATTTGCTTCATTTGGCGTGTTCTTCTCCTGAGAACCAATGTAGAAAACAGTTAGAATGTCTAAATATCCAATGTAATTAAATCCAATTAAATGTTATTTGTAAACAGTTCAATCTTGGACTGCGAGAAAAATTATTTCCATTCTTTCTTATCTATCAAAACACTCATATATCAAAGCATATCACTTATATATCAAATTTCCTTCCTAAGAAATAATGGAAACTCTGATGATTCGTTCCACAACCCAAAAATATTCATATAAAAATAATAAAAATAAAATATAAAGTAAAAATAAAACAAATTAACCTGCACTTTACCTTTAAAAAGAATCATGCTAAAGTAAGCAGAGAGAAGGATGTGGAGGGCAGGGCTACTGTGTACAGCAACTTTCACGCTCACTAACATGCATGCATATACACACTAACGGAAGCACCGCTGTCTGACAGAGAGTCAGAGACTCTGGAAACTGGAATCTTTAACAAGGAACCTCTCTAATGACACTTCCTTCTGCCTTCTTTTGAGGATTTTCGCAGAAATGTGATGTTGCATTGTCGTTAAACAGATTGATCTCCCGCGTCGTTACAGGCTTTTTAATCTTTTTCATCACGAGGGCCGTTGTTGCAGTACAGTTACTAAAGAACAGTCACTACACTTGGAATAAAAAAATAAAGAAATAAATGCTTTACGCGCACAGTCACAATGTTATAGTAAAAAGTACACAGATGTTGACTATACGTCTAATGTACGAACACTGAGACCGAGCATGGGAGACAATTACCTGCAGCGCGAGAGAGAGAGAGAAGAGCCACTGGCTCAGTTGTGATCACGTGACACTGGTTAGACAAAGCATATTTGTACTACAGTACTCTTATTTCAAGGCCTCGCTCATTTATCAAGTTAAAAGTTCTTTAAAATGTTTTGCTCATCTTGCAAAACACTCGCAGACCAACTTACTTGCAATCCATGGCTTCACTGTATAGTGCTTTTAATAAAGTTCATTGTCGCAAAGCAGCTTTATAGTATTAAAAGAAAGTTATGGAAATGTGTATGAAATGTGAAAAATATGTATGAATCAAATATGAAAGTTTAGTTTCTCAGAATGTATACCATGATCATCCTTCAAAGTATCTGCAAATTGAGAACAATCCATATATAAATACTTTTTAAACTGACAAGAAAACATAACATAAAACACTCTCGTCTAATAGGAAAGTATACTTATGTGAACATACAATATGTAGTTAAGATACATGACAACAAAGAAATTACATTACTGCACGTGAAAGCAGTCGTTCATAGAGCCAACGTCTGTTCTCTTCAGTTGGGCCAGGAAAATCCCAATACAAACAAAGTTCCAAAACTTTATTGCGCTGGTTCTCATCCAACGTATCCGGCCCATTAAGCTAAAGTAAACAAATAAATAAAATCAGTACAAAACAACCTAAAGACAGAAGAATATTTTTTTAAACATTAACAAAATATCTACAGTATACTGTGTACACATACCAGGTTAATTGTTTCTCTCAAATCAATATCAGGGCAGTCCTCCAAAAGTATAGTGGTTGTATCATGTGAGCCATCAAACAGAAAATGAACAAAAGCTCTGCTGAGCCCTGCAAGGCATGGTCCACCATGAAGGAAGGAATGGCCAAGCAATTTCTTTCAGAAAATGTGACGATGAAGGCACAAGGTGGTCTGGCTGCCCCTCAAAAAGGCATGTAACTCTTGTGTTCCCTGCTCAAGACAAAATATGAAAAATACATTAAACTTGTGTGAGGTACTTGGACAGATTTAGAGCAGTTATGTTGCATGCATACCCAAGTTCAAATTAAAGCCATACTGTATTTCAGTTTGTAAAGAATAGTGGAAAAAAAGTGCAGTGTAACACCATCACCAATTGCAGTATCCCCTGAAAAACACAAAAAGAGTTCACAATAAACACAATGCTGCAGCAGTGCTTCAAATTTCACTAAACTAATTTTCATCTTCTTCTGCTTCTGTGTTATACCTTCCAACTGGCATCTAAGGGGACATGCCCAATCCATATTTTGTTGCTTGTAGAAGCTCTCTTGCATTTCAACACCTGATCTGAGGTCCATGCACATTAAAAGAGGCTTTCCAGTCTCATGCAGCCACAACCACTTTTGGATCAGGGTGGGTCTTCCAGTCTAGACGGGCAATAAGCACAGATTTACTTAGAGTGGCAGTGAAATGTCCCCCAAAAGTCAATATTAGTTAAGTTTAGCAACAAATTTTATTCACCATTATCCACACATGACACTTCAGTTATGTTGTCTGTTATATCGTCAAATGTTCTACAGTGTAAGAGAAAGAAAAACACAACACATCGGGCACTGTAGACTTTAGAAAAATACTGAATTACACATAGTTTAACAGATTTTATCAGTGTTGTATACCTTTCCCCACATACGCTAGCATGAATTTCTAAGACGTTGTGAGCCATTTGCTCTTGACATATAGGACAGCAAGCCTATGGGGTATAACACATTAGTACAAAAATATGGAATGGACACAGATAAAAAAAAAATTACAAATTGTGCACCAGTCTTTAACTATTACCAGCTGTTGAGTGTATATTTATGAAAATGCAAAAAGAAACAATATGGCTCTAAACAAAGACAACAAGTTTTTCTAATAAATTTCAGGCAAATGTATAGCAACAGAACAATTGTTCACACAAACAATTGTTTTGAATGAAAAAAAATTAATGTAGCAAGCAGGATTACCTGTTCATTGTTCTCTGGTTCTGCTTCATAGTTGTCCACCACAGTGACAGAGCATGATTTAATGTGGTCAGGAAGGACTTGAAGAGGATATGGCAAGTTGCACTTTTTACACTTATTGCCTTTGGCATATTCTGAAAGGCCTTAGATGTCAGTGGCAATGGACTTGTGTCAAGCTCCTCCTGGAGTGGAGCTACATATATAACAGAATTGTCCTTTGCTCTTGCAGATTTTACAATTCGCCACAGTCTGCTGGAGCTATCACAAACAGCTTTCTGCTTCCCCAACCACCTTCAAGTGAAAAAAAAAATGCATTTATCAAGATACATTACATTACACATACAAAAATTAATGAAGCACTAACCTGCCTTCAATACTTACCACCTGCTCTGTAAAGTAACCATCCACCTGTTACTTCCTTCAACTTTGGGTACAATTCAGTGAGCATATCACATACCTTTTGAAAGGAAAAAAAACAATTATGAAATTATCAATATGACAGCACAGGTGCTACCAATGCTGTGCTTGACAATTAACCAATTAGCTAGAGACAAATCTTTGAACATATTCAATTTGTCAAACACCATATACCTCTTAATGAGTCATGTTTTCATCCAAATTCCCAGTTCGACGTCCTAATCCAGCTTGGACATGAAGCAGTTGGTCTTGGTCATTTGGAGTCCTATCACTCTGTGCTGGAAAAAGGTGAAACAATACCTGAAAGGACTTTGGTTTGATGGGAACAGGACATGCACCAGAAAAACAGCATTTTCCCCACCGGTTTACAAAAAGTCCTGGGAAGGATCTGTTGGAAGAGAATTATATTTTACTAAATGTATTTTAATTTTCTAATTAAAAAGACACCATCTACCCATTTTATTTTACTGCATTCTAATAAGATAGAATGTGCTAAACCTGGTCATTTCTGTCTGAACAGATGTCCTTGGTGTATGTCCTCCTCGACTGTGTTGTACTGTATTATAAAAAGAGAAAAAAAACATTGTTTACGGAATGTACAATTAGATTCCCGAGGTAGTATTCAAACTATCAACCCTGGAAGCACAAGGCCACAGCACAGCACTATACCATTGTACCACCTTACAAATGTTGTGTGTGAAAGTACTACCTGCTACTGTTCTGGCTAGGCCCACCAGAACCTCCTTGGACACTGTTCAAGAGGGACAAAAGATTCCTGGCTGACCTCAAAACTTCCTCGTTGCCTGCCTATAAACACAGTCAGTTATTCAGTTTATTCAATCAAACAACCCATTTAGAAACAAATCTGTAATACCAACTTTGATTTGCTATGAAATATTGTGTGAAATATTCGTGAAATATTTCAAGATTTTGGGGGGATTTTATTTTGATGATTACAGCTTGTAGCTCATTAAAATAAAAACCTAGTATGTGAAAATATTGGAATATTTTATTTCGAGTTTGAGGAAATTATTAGTCATATAGGATAGATACAGTATATTGCTCAGTCTAGTTCACACAACCACAATCACAGGGAAGACTGCTGACTTAAAAAAGTTATCTAAGAGAATCTTTGACAATCTTCACAAGGGAAATGAACCACAGAAGATCAACACTGAAAGGCTCAAAGTGCTGTAATGAAGCTTATTCATGAAAAGTTGACTGGAAGGGAAAAGTGTGGTAGAAAAAGAAAGATTGTGAAGCAATCAGGAAATGGGCTACAACTGTTTCATTCCTAGTATCAAACCACTGCTGAACCAGAGACAATGAAAAAAAGAACTAGACTGTTACTCAGTGATCAAAAGTCTATTTTTCAGATTAAAGTAGTTTTGAACTTCATCTGGAAATCAAGATTCCAGAGTCTGGGTGAAGAATGCAGAGGCACAGAATCCAGGTTTGTTGAAGTCCAGTGTGAAGTTTCCACATTTGGTGATGATTTGAAATTTGATGTCATCTGCAGGTGCTGGTCCACTTTGTTTTATCAAGTCCAAAGTTAACACAGCATCTATCAGAAGATTATAGAGCACTTTATGCTTCCATCTGCTGCTTTTCTTTTCCCTCACCTGAACCTCACAGATAACCTACAGATCTGGCCATTAAGAACGCACATTACAAGAAAAGGGATCTCGCGCACTTCCGCGGCACCTCGCGGGAAGCCGTGAAAATGCCGTTCATTACCTGTAGGGGGCAGTCGTGTTTCAATCTGAAGTATTGTGTGTCTACTGAAGCCAAACATGTGTTCTCTCTCTTAGGTGCCCATTGACAGCAAGCGACAGAGCTCATAAACGTCTTGGGCTCAAACTTTAAATACTGATATGTATTTATTCTTAATTTTCTTCTCTCCTGCAATACTCTCCTCTCCTACTTATTTGACTGCGCTTTCTCCATTCAGTATTATTATCATTAACAGTAGTAGTGAAAACTACCGCTGATTAACTCTGCAGTGGTTAAAACAGTAACCAGTAACAGTTAAAATAACCCAGCACTTTAACATTTAACCCAGCAGTTTTTAGAGTGTAACATAAAAAATATTCCATTTGTAAAATAGCATAGGTGAAATCATAGGTTGTGTATAGAGTGATTAACATCACAGACAAGACCGCCCCTCCCCCGAAGTTCACCGTGTATTCAGTGGCTGTGTCAGTTTCGTGTCTTTTTTTCTTCCTCCTCACGCATTTAAGAGGAAATGTAAACGTTCAATATAAGGTCTGTATACACGCTTTCACTCAGCTATGACTGAATTTGTTCACTGTATGTAACATTTATTACTGTTACCGTGTTAGACTCAAACTTTCAGCCTGGTCTGTGCTATAGCATGCTAGTTTATCTGACAATGGCTGCTAACTAGCCAAACCAAAGAACCCCACCTGTGTATGAAAGAAACAGCTTTTTAGCTTACTTTGTAGAATGCTTGCAGGGTGTATGAAGATGGTGAAGTGATGAATGAAAGGTAAACTGTTAACTGTAGTGCCAGCATGACGCTAGCATTTAGCTAGGTTGCTAGCATTAGCAAACACACATAAAATAGATGAGGTGTTACAAAACACTAATCATCTTACAAATATGCATACTAGCCAACCCTCTCGAATTTTTCCATAAACTTTTACTTTCTTTCTTTCTTTTTAAGGTTGGAACCAACACTGTGGAATATCTGTCAGTCGAAGTCGTACACCTACATCTTGATGTTGGGAGATAATGACCAGCACTGCTCTCAGGCATTGGTGCTTCTCAGTAATAGTATCGTAATGATGTCACTGTTGAACCTGTTTTGTATTATCTGATCTTGTGCTTTTGAAAAATAAATATTTTTCTATGATTTGTACAATTAATTGGGTGTTTATTGCATATATGTATGGTTTGCAAAACTTAGTGTTTTCTTTCGTAATAGACCAGTATATCAAAGTAATTAAACTGTTTTACCCATAGACATGTAAAATATAAAAATAATAATAATAACCTATTTGTGAGGTAGAATTAACTCAGCATTACAGTTAAATATGACCTAGCATTCGATTGAATATTTTACCCATTTTGCTGGGTTAAATAAATAACGCATTTTGCTGGGTTAAATTAACCCAGCATGTAGTTGGTCCAATATTTATCCAGCAGCTGGGTTTTAACCCAGCATTTTTTAGAGTGTATGTTTATAATAATGAAATGAGATGCCCTAAATCGTGCTTTAAATTTAATCTACAATTCATTTCAAACCCGCGGCTCGCAGTTTCACTTTACAAAAGGCAGCATTTTGATCAAAAGGTGATAAACGCATGCGATTTATCGATAAAAATGCAGACATCCTGCACTCTAAAAAGGCTGGGTTGTTTTTGTAAACACATTGTTGGGTTGTTCATGCTGGGTCAAAATTCTGGGTTATTTCGGGTACTTTAAACACATTGTTGGGTTGGGTAATGCTGGGTCAAATGAGATGTAGTGGGTCATTTACTGTACAAATGAACACCTGGTTGGGTTATTTTGACCCAACAACTGGTTTATTCTTTATTTCTCCAAACGGCAGCCTGCAAAGTGTTTTAAATATTACTGTTATTGTGTCACAAAAGTAGTTTTAAGAATTGTTTAAGCGAGAATGTATGTGTGTAAAGCTCAAAAATTGTACCAACGATTTCGGAGATTTGAGCTCCAGGCAATACGGGTGCTCCGTGCTAATGTACTGTAGCCGCTCAACATAGCCTCACTTCGGCAACTTCTGGAAGCTACTGCTGGTTGTGGTGTCTCTGCAGTGGTTAAAACAGCGAATTTATTTCATTTTGTGTATTTCTAACAAGCAATCTTTGGTATAATACGGTTATGGTATAATACAGGGTGGGCCATTTATATGGATACACCTTAATAAAATGGGAATGGTTGGTGATATTAACGTCCTGTTTGTGGCACATTAGTATATGTGAGAGGGCAAACTTTCCAAGATGGGTGGTGACCATGGTGGCCATTTAGAAGTCGGCCATCTTGGATCCAACTTTTGTTTTTTCAATAGGAAGAGGGTCATGTGACACATCAAACTTATTGGGAATTTCACAAGAAAAACAATGGTGTGCTTGGTTTTAACGTAACTTTATTCTTTCATGAGTTATTTACAAGTTTCTGACCACTTATAAAATGTGTTCAATGTGCTGCCCATTGTGATGGATTGTCAATGCAACCCTCTTCTCCCACTCTTCACACACTGATAGCAACACCGCAGGAGAAATGCCAGCACAGGCTTCCAGTATCCGTAGTTTCAGGTGCTGCACTTCTCGTATCTTCACACCATAGACAATTGCCTTCAGATGACCCCAAAGATAAAAGTCTAAGGGGGTCAGATCGGGAGACCTTGGGGGCCATTCGACGACCAATCCATTTTTCAGGAAACTGTTCATCTAGGAATGCTCGGACCTGACACCGATAATGTGGTGGTGCACCATCTTGCTGGAAAAACTCAGGGAACGTGCCAGCTTCAGTGCATAAAGAGGGAAACACATCATCATGTAGCAATTTCAAATATCCAGTGGCCTTGAGGTTTCCATTGATGAAGAATGGCCCCACTATCTTTGTACCCCATATACCACACCATACCATCACTTTTTTTGTTCCAACAGTCTTGGAGGGATCTATCCAATGTGGGTTAGTGTCAGACCAATAGCGGTGGTTTTGTTTGTTAACTTCACCATTCACTCATCACTGAACAAAATCTTCTGCATGAACTGAGGGTCCTGTTCCAATTTTTGTTTTGCCCATTCTACAAATTGTGTGCGCCGATCTGGGTCATCCTCATTGAGATGCTGCAGTAGCTGGAGTTTGTAAGGGTGCCATTTGTGAGTAGCTAATATCCGACGAAGGGATGTTCGACTAATGCCACTCTCCAGTGACATGCGGCGAGTGCTACGCTGTGGGCTCTTGCTGAATGAAGCTAGGACAGCCACTGATGTTCATTAGTGACAGTTTTCATGCGTCCACATTTTGGCAAATCCAACACTGAACCAGTTTCACGAAAGTTAGCAAGCAGTTTGCTAACTGTAGCATGGGAGATGGGTGGTCTCGTAGGGTGTCTTGCATTGAAATCTGCTGCAATGACCCGGTTACTGCGTTCACCAGATATCAACACAATTTCGATCCGCTCATCACGTGTTAACCTCTTCGACATGTCAATGGCTGTGAACAAAGAGAAACTTGTAAATAACTCATGAAAGAATAAAGTTACGTTACAAAAGTTGGATCCAAGATGGCCGACTTCAAAATGGCCACCATGGTCACCACCCATCTTGAAAAGTTTGCCCTCTCACATATACTAATGTGCCACAAACAGGACGTTAATATCACCAACCATTCCCATTTTATTAAGGTGTATCCATATAAATGGCCCACCCGGTACATTCGTGGCTGTGAGAAGCATCCTGTGTTATATTTGCACTATACCCGGTGTACTCAAACCCTCGAGTGTGCACGTCCAAGTCAAGTCTGCTCTTTGCGTTTTAGGAATTGAGACACAGCATGAGAAACTTTCTGGATTCTTCACTTCTGAAGCGGGGGGCACGAGGCCACTTAATGCTGGCAGGATTTTATGGTAACTTAATATTAACTTTTTATCTACATTTTAAATGTTGTCATTGTGGTAGGAGCAAGCTCATTTTCATTTTTATTCGCTTTCCCACCTTTTTTAGTCGCACTTTGATATGGGAGTGAGGGGAGGTCATGTTTTTGTAGTCTGTGCCAATAGTCAGCTATACTGTATTTTATGAGGAAAGTGCGTTTGTAGCACACACAAAAAAAAAAAACCCTAAATTTACTAAATGTAATGTTAAATGTAATTTTAGGTAAATTACTAGTAATCTTCACTAATGTTGTGTGTGGAAAGTCTCTTGACATGTTTTATAATATTTAATAGGTGTCAGAAGAAGCTATTGGGATATGTTTAATGACAGTCTTAATATGTCTTCTGTTTCTGTCTGTTAAATAAAAAATTAAAAAAATTAAAAAACTGGTTGTGTTTTTTGACCCAGCAGTTGGTTTATTCTTTGTGGAACTTTCTGGATTCTTCTGACTGGATCATACTCAGAGCACTCAGTATTTTATGGTAAGTTAATGTTCATTTTTACTTATTTTTTAAGCTGTGGTAGGAGCAAGCATATTATACACAATTTATTGTTTAAAATAAATGCTTTGATATGGTGGTGTGGGGTTAATATATTTTTTCTTTGTTTTTATTATTCAATAAATTAGAATGCGTCACCGTTTAAAATGTGCCTTTTCTTCATCCTTATGAAATATTTATTGCAAGTTGTAAATTCATCACTTAAATATTGCATTCATCTAGAGTTTGTTGATTTGAAAAGGGGTGAATGTTTCATATTAAATCCAGATGGAGCATCGTATCCTGTTAACCCTCACAAGTTGAGAGAGAGTGAGGTAAATTAGTCAGAAGTGTACATTAAATTCATGTTCACATTATGTATTTGAGTATTGACAACAGAAAAAAAACGTTTGCATTAAATACATACATAGATGTATGTCCTTAACAAAAATGCTTGACATAAATGTTAGTTTTTTTATTGCAGCACTACGTGATGGTGTGTAATCCACACGTGGACCAGCAAGATGGGAATGATATCTGCAGAATATGGAGACGACTGGGTCACTGTTCCACGTTTTGTGCCTTGGGAATGAGACAAGAGGGACCTGAAAGACCTTTTCCATTGTTGGAGGCAATGCTATTAATACAGGCAGGCTCTTTGGTGAAGGCCGTTGAGGTTTGTTTTAATCTTTTTAAATCTTTGATGTTGTCACGGCCTGGCTGTGACTACTGGCCAGACCGGCTGATGTACTTGCAGTGGGCATGTAGGGTAGGCATGCACGCAGAGGGGTTGTTGAAACAGAGTCTTTATTTAAACAAACTCAAACAGACAAAAAAAACAACAAAAAAAACAAACTCAAAAACACAGGGGACTAGGAGCCGACACAGGGGACTAGGAGCTGACACACAGGGAAACATGGAGCTGGAGCTAACTAAAGACACACAGGGGAACTAGAGACGAGACAGGACTGGAGGGACAAGACTAGACTGGAGACAGGGCACAGAGACCGGATGGGTTAGTGGTTAGTAGCTACATGGAATATGGATAAAGGGAATAATGACCTAACCAGGTTAGCATCTAAGGGAGTTAGTGGCTAACCGGGTTAGTACTGACCTACGAAGGGACCGGAACACAAGAGGCAAAGCACACATGAGGCTATTCCAAACTAGTGGCTAACCTACTAGCAACCAGAACCACTAGCAGTCAATTCCACTAGAGGATAGCCTACTGGAGGCTAACCCTACTAGCAGCCTAGGCCTACTAGCGGCTAACTCTGCTAGCGGATAACTCTGCTAGCAGCCTAGGCCTACTAGCGGCTAACCCTGCTAGCGGCAGAACACTCATGTGGCTACACATCTAGAGTGACAAGGGAAGCTTCAAACAAAGAACTAAGCAAGAAGGCAGACACTGGGGATACACAGAACAGTACTTACACAGGAGGAGACACAGCCTAACTAAACACTGCTCCATGAATCCATCTACACACAGAATATAAAGTAAACCAAAAATAGAGCCCTTTCAAAAAACACAGGTTACAAAACATTAACCAAAATATAAACTTAAAAAAACCAAATCAAACAAAAAGACTGCCCACTTGACAAGGATATAGATATAATGCTCAACCCAGTTTCCCAGAACAAACTGCTATTTATAAGGTGTTTAATGAGCTACCTCGGTTCAGGTGAGCCCTAATCACCTGACCGAGGTGTCTTCTGGGAACCTGAGTCGACCAACAAAAACTACAACACACAAAAACAGACAGTGACCTCTAGTGGAGGTTCCTAACAGATGTTAAATACACAAAGCAGTGTCTTCTCACCTGCGAGTTTCTCCAGCACACTGTATATCAGATTGATGGACATGATTACTCATCTGTTAAATTTTTGAGGACAACAGTTTTTTCACCCCACATTTATGTCATGACCCACCAAGCCACAGCCCTGTCATGATCACCTGCACACCCCAGTTCCATGATCCGCCCCACTGCTTTCATTCCACCGCCTCATTCTCCACTCTGCACACCTGTACTCAATCCATAATCACCTCTCCTCCCTATTTAACTCGCACTCAGACTACACCTCCTCGCCAGATTATTGTGCACTCACCATGTCCAATATTCCAGCGTTTTGTCTCGTCTTGGCTTCTCGTTTTCGACCTCGCCTCGTTTCAATGACCACGTCTTTGCCTCACGTCATGGATCACGCGCCATCTCGGAACTTCTCGGTACTGACCTTTGGAACTGTTTCTCGACCACGAGCCTGGATCATGGACTTTTCCCCCACTCTCCGGCTTCGACCTCTGCCTGTTTCACGACCACGAGTAATCCCCATGCGTCTGCGTCGCCTGCAAACCTGCTCGAGTTCAAAGTACACATGCCGGCTCTCTGCACGGAGCTCATGCACATCGCATCGACGCTCCACTTCCGCATTCCACACGAGCTCAAGTTACACACGCCGGCTCTCTGCATGGAGCTCAGCCACATCGCGCCGGCGTTCCGCCTCCGCATTCAGTTCAAAATGCACGCACCAGCACAAGCAGGCTTCCAATCTAACTGTCACATGCACGGATTTAAGCCTGTCCTGTCAAAACGAGCCTCAACGGATCTCTTCTTGCTGCTCATCTGCACTTGGGTCTACCACGGCAGCCACTTCCCGTGACAATTTAATTAATATTTTTAAAAGTTTTATCGTTTTTGTTTTTAATGATTTTTAAGGAAATTAAATAGTAATAGTTAAATAACTAATAGTCAAGTATTAAAGTATAAATTTAAGTATAAATATTAAGATGGGGAATGTTTGATGTCATGTGGGCATTACAGTATAAGATTGGAATTTAAAATTTCTATATAAAAAGTGTTTAAACATTGTATTAAATGCATTTTAGGCCTTTTGTTTTTATTGTTTGTACAGTATGTTACACACTAAAAAATGCTGGGTTGTTTTTACTACCCAAATGCTGGGTTGCCTCTGTTGGGTAATTTTTCTGGGTTATTTACAGGAGGTTGGGTTTTTGTTTAACCCAGCTGGCTGGGTTGGAGTTGGGTTAGCAAGTAACAGCTAACATCACAGACAAGACCGCCTCTCCCCCGAAGTTCACCGGTGTATTCAGTGGCTGTGTCACCTTTGTGTCTTTTTTTTCTTCCTCCTCACCCATTTAAGAGGAAATGTAAACGTTCAATATAAGGTATATACACACTTTTACTCACCTATGACTGAATTTGTTCACTGTATGTAACATTTATTACTGTTACCGTGTTACACTCAAACTTTCAGCCTGGTCTGTGCTATAGCATGCTAGTTTATCTGACAATGACTACTAGCTAGCCAAACCAAAGAATCCTACCTGTGTATGAAAGAAACTGCAAAAATGTCTGAGCTTTTTAGCTTTCTTTGTAGAATGCTTGCAGGGTGTATGAAGATGGTGAAGTGATGAATTAAAGCTAAACTGTTAACTGTAGTGCCAGCATGACGCTAGCATTTAACTAGGTTGCTAGCGTTAGCAAACACATATAAAATAGCTGAGGTTTTACAAAACACTAATCTTCTTACAAATGTGCATACTAGTCAACCCTCTTGAATTTTTCCATAAACTTTTACTTTCTTTCTTTCTAAGGTTGGAACCAACACCGTGGAATATCTCCAGCAGGCTGAAGTGTCAAGGCCGTACCCCTACATCCTGATGTTGGGAGATAATGACCAGCACTCCTCTCAGGCATTTGTGCTTCTGAGTAATAGTATCGTAATGATGTCGCTGTTGAACTTGTTTTGTATTATCTGATCTTGTGCTTTTGAAAAATAAATATAAATATTTTTCTATGTTTTTTACAATTAATTGGGTGTTGTTTATTGCATATATGTATGGTTTGCAAAACGTAGCGTTCTGAGTGGTAGCGGTAGCTCTTCTACCAGTTTGACCGCTTGCAGAGGCCCTTGGGTCGGTCTGAGAAGCGACATCACGATGAGTTGGCATTGATTTGGTGCTATACTCTGACCACATGGGCGTAGGTACTTGGGGGTAAGGAGTGGATGCGCGCCATCGCTTGGCAGAGCTAAGGCCCAAGTCGTTGTCTCTAACACGAGTAGACCCATTTTCTTGAAAGTGCACCACGACATTAACTGGGGCCCGAGTAGTGACCGGAAGTTCAGAGTCACTGTCTGAGCTATTCAGAGAGACGCAGAAGTCATTTGAATAAACACAATTGGCTGTAACACAGTAAAATAAGATGCATAAGCATAATATGAAATTAAATAAAAAGATATGGCTGTATACATAAACCATAATAAAAAAAACAACATTGAAAGTACATAAGATGCTTACCCATGATCTGTCCTTTAGAGAACTGTGACACTAACCCAGAAATGCAGGAGTCAGATAAACGAGGTGTATAACGTAATAACAATAAACTCCGCCCTGTTAATTTTTTTAGGTTAAACAAAGAAAATTGAAAGATAATGGGAAAGAATTTAGCCGTACATAGAATTATAATGGGAGTCAGATTATTGAGGTACACTGCTTTACAATTTTTTATTAGGTAAAATTAAAGAAATTTAAAGATAATGGGAAACAAATTGTACAAAGATTAGGATTATAATAGGAGTCAAAATATAGAAAAAAAATCAGATTATAATAGGAGTCAATTTTAACAAAAAATGGATAATAAAAATTGTAGGAGGGGCGAGTCTCCCCCTCCCCTCTTGTGAAACTGTATATAAGGAATATGCTTGTACCTGTTGAGTCAGTCTACTCTGGGAGATGCTTGGGTGTACCACTTAAGCATTGGAGTACGGCTCATTTTTGTACTTTATTGCTGCAATAAATCCTGCTTACTTCATCCAGATCTACGAAGTATGGTTTGTTCTTTGATTCCATTATTTATTAATATACATTGATAGTGTTAGTGTCTAAAGTTAACCTAGCAGTATTAACATAATATGTAGAGGACTTAAAAATCCCCGACACCAACATTCCTCATGTTCTCAAGTGGAGTTTGGTGTTCCACAGGGCTCAGTTTTAGGCCCACTGCTTTTTTCCCTTTACATGCTTCTTCTGGGCAACATAATTCGTAAACATGGTATTAGTTTTCATTGTTATGCTGATGACACACAATTATATGTCTCAGCAAAACCAGATGAGAAAAGCCAGTTTGCTAAAATCGAGCAGTGTGTGCAGGACATACGAGATTGGATGTTAATTAATTTTCTTCTGCTTAATCCTGATAAGACAGAAGTTCTGGTCATAGGACCACAAGTAGCTAGAAGTAAGCTTTCTGATCACACTGTAACTTTAGATGGCCTTTCTGTTCCATCAAGTGCAACAGTAAAAGACCTCGGTGTGATTATAGATTCCAGCCTTTCGTTTGAAGCTCATGTAGATAATATCACCAGGATAGCTTTCTTTCACCTTAGAAATATAGCCAAGATAAGAAACATATTGTCACTAAATGATGCAGAAAAACTAGTTCATGCTTTTATCACGTCTAGGTTGGACTATTGTAACGCCTTACTGTCTGGTTGTTCAATTAGGTGTATAAACAAGCTTCAGTTAGTACAGAATGCAGCAGCAAGAGTCCTCACTAAAACCAGAAAATACGAGCACATCACCCCTATCTTATCTACACTGCATTGGCTCCCTGTGAAATTTCGCATCGATTTTAAGATTCTACTTTTGACATTTAAAGCACTAAATGGTCTTGCACCACAGTATTTGAGTGAACTGTTAGTGTCTTACGATCCGTCACGCCTACTTCGATCAAAGAATGCAGGCTGCCTGTCAGTACCACGTATTATTAAAACTACAGCAGGGGGCAAAGCTTTTTCTTACAAAGCCCCGAAGTTATGGAATAGTCTTCCTATTAATGTTCGGGACTCAGACACAGTCTCAGTGTTTAAGTCTAGGCTAAAAACCTATTTATTTAGCCAAGCATTTTTGTAAATAGATTAACCTTAGGTAAAGGAGCAGATCTGGGGGACTCATGGACGTAGAGTATTCTGGTGAACTGGTATGTTTAGATGCTGTCCTCCCCACTCTCATTGTTCACTCAGGTTTGTTGACGGTGAGGTGATTGGTTGCTTTACATCTCAGGGAGCCGTCATCTTTGTGTTTCCTTCTGGCTCTCCCTTTTAGTTATGCTGTTATAGTTAGTCCTGCCGGAGTCCCTGCTTGCACTTTGCACTAAATATACATTCACCTTATACATGTTGACTGTGACCATACCTAACTGCCATCTCTCCTTATTTTCTGTTCTCTCCTTTTCTGCTCTCTCCTCTCTCTCTCTCCCTCTCTTCTTTCCCTCTCTCTGTCTCTCTGTCGAGCTATACATGTTTCGCTCCTGAGTTGCCAGTGATCCAGACCCCTCTGCCCTCTGGAGCCGTCTAACCCGTCCTGGAGTCCTGCTTCTGGTTGGAGATCTCGTCGCATGGATGCCCCGTGTGGTCTGCCTGGATTCGTATGGTGGCTGGGGATGGTTTCCATTAAGACTGTCCTATCATCGATTGATGCTCTGGGGACCCGTGACTTCAGTTGTTCGATAACTCAGGATTGGAATCTCCTACAGTCTACCTGAGCCTTCAGGAACAAACTGGACTCCTTTTAATTTTAATTTTAACACATCTCCTGTTACACTGAACTTACAGTACACATTATTATGCTGATCAATCCCTGCTATCCGTTATCACCAAGACGAGAATGGGTTCCCTGTTGAGTCTGGTTCCTCTCAAGGTTCCTATTACCATCTCAGGGAGTTTTTCCTTGCCACCATCGCCCTCGGCTTGCTCTTCAGGGACAATCTTATCATTTTGATTCATACACATTGCATACAAACTTACTTCTTTTTATTGTGTAAAGCTGCTTTGCGACAATGTCAATTGTTAAAAGCGCTATATAAATAAAATTGACTTGACTTGACTTGACTCTCCTGAAAATGTTTGTGGATTCTCTGGTTGTGTGCACGCTTGCCCTTTCTGAGGCCTGGGACAGTTTGGCCCTTGCTGTTCTTAGGGGTGCCTAGGTCACCTGTCACGGGTCCTCAGCAGTGTATGCATTTCTACAATGATTCTCGGTCTCTGGTTATAGCTTGTGTTGATGGCCTTGCAGACAGTAGTTATCAAAGCCATTGCTGATTCACTGAGGTACTGTGCTTCTCCAAGTTAGTAAGGTTACCATCCATTCATCCATCTACAAACCTCTGTAGTCCAATCACGGACCATGGAGGCCAATGGTGACTATTGTTAGGACTTCCAATCAACATTTACATGCACCTTCACTAGTGTAAATTTCATCAAGGAAAATAATGACGAAAAATATTAATTGACAACCTTTTTCCCTGTGATTAAAACGAGAAGACAAGATGTCACAGATACCAATGAACAGTGACAGTGCTGAAATCAGCATGCAATATTGTCACGACGTGCTTTATATGAGACAGGACTAAAATGTGGTTTAAAAAAATAAAAAATAAAACCTAAAACTTCTGTCTTCTTTTTCATCAACATTAAATTTTTGTCACAATCCACTGCAATACGGTGTTAAATTCGTTATGGCATGAGCAGCAGTATTTCCTAGGTCAAGGACCATGGCATATCAGGAGTAGTTTGTGCATTGTGATGGAATGTTACAAGCTCAGTCATTTTACTCTTCGTTATGACAGCAGTATTACTCGGGCGAAAGAGAAGAGCAGATATTTGGCGCTTTTTCTTTATATTTAATCGGAGAAAAAAAGATGATGTGTAGTAATATCGGAGGGGAAACAGTGTGGGCACACAATTGCTATGAGATTATACCATGACCCTGAAGAGACACATCAAGGCAAACCATAAACATTTTAAGGTAGTTTTACAACTTCTTTGTGGTATTTACCATATGTTTTGTATTGGATATGTATTTTATAACTGAACCATTGACAAACCCTTAAGCAAAGATACTAGAAAATTATTGTGACTCATAGTCCAACACAACAGTCCAAGTGTGTTTCAAACCACTGTATTGTCCATACTGCTTCTATTGTTGTTTAGTTAAAAAAGAATATTGGAAATGCCACAGTTGTTAACTATAATTAGCTGATAACATTAGATGAAAAGATACATTTAAAAGTTTAATAGTTATTTTGTTGAAGAAAAAAACACAACTAAAAAAAAAAGGGTTCCTCTGACTAAAACTAAACTAGACTAGCCTCTAGACTTTTAGTGACAGAGGTACTGAGGAATCATTTTAAAGGACTACACTGTAAGGTGAGAAATCAGGTGCTGTCTACATTCTCTTCTGATTTCCACAGACAAATTGAAAACAAGATGCTCATTAAACATTACTTTCTTTGGTCATAGCACATGAGTGTTATTTATTTTAAATATTTACTTTTTTATTTTTTAGCAAAAATAAAGTCTTTATATACACTGCGAATTAATCATACAGATGTAAACAATGAATAAATGCAAGAAATGCTACAAATAAATAGCATTTCTATTTATTTCTATTTATTTGTCTATCTATTTATTGTATAATGCCTGCTATAATAAAGTTTAATGAATATTATAGATACATATAATAAATAATACACACATATAATAAACATGTACACACGTGGACAAAATTGTTGGTACCCCTCGGTCAATGAAAGAAAAACTCACAATGGTCACAAAAATAACTTTAATCTGACAAAAGTAATCATTTAAAAAAATTCTATGAATGTTAACCAATGAAAGTCAGACATTGCTTTTCAACCATGCTTCAACAGAATTATTTTAAAAAATAAACTCATGGAACAGGCCTGGACAAAAATGATGGTACCCCTAGAAAATACTGAAAATAATGTGACCAAAGGGACATGTTAATTCATGGTGTGTCCACTAATTAGCATCACAGGTGTCTACAATCTTGTAATTAGTCAATGGGCCTATATAGAGGGCTCCAGGTATTCACTGTTGTTTGGTGACATGGTATGTACCACACTCAACATGGACCAGAGGAAGCGAAGGAAAGAGTTGTCTCAGGAGATTCGAAAGAAAATTATAGACAAGCATGTTAAAGGTAAAGGCTATAAGACCATTTCCAAGCAGCTAGATGTTCCTGTGACTACAGTTGCACATATTATTCAGAAATGTAAGATCCATGGCCCTGTAGCCAACCTCCCTGGACGTGGCCGCAGGAGGAAAATTGATGACAAATCAAAGAGACGGATAATCCGAATGGTAACAAAAGAGCCCAGAAAGACTTCTAAAGAAATCCAAGGTGAACTTCATGCTCAAGGAACATCACTGTCAGATCGCACCATCCGTCGTTGTTTGAGCCAAAGTGGACTACGTGAGAGACGACCAAGGTGGACACCAGACTGGAATATGCCAAACTACATGTTGACAAGCCACAAAGCTTCTGGGAGAATGTCCTATGGACAAGATGAGACAAAAATGGAACTTTTTGCCAAGGCACATCAGCTCTATGTTCACAGACGGAAAAATGAAGCATATCAAGAAAAGATCACTGTCCCTACTGTGGAACATGGAGGAGGCTCTGTTATGTTCTGGGGCTGCTTTGCTGCATCTGGCACAGGGTGTCTTGAATCTGTGCAGGGTACAATGAAATCTCAAGACTATCAAGGGATTCTAGAGAGAAATGTGCTGGCCAGTGTCAGAAAGCTGGGTCTCATTCGCAGGTCATGGGTCTTGCAACAGGACAATGACCCAAAACACACAGCTAAAAACACCCAAGAATGGCTAAGAGGAAAACATTGGACTACTCTAAAGTGGCCTTCTATGAGCCCTGACCTCAATCCTATTGAGCATCTTTGGAAGGAGCTGAAACATGCTGTCTGGAAAAGGCACCCTTCAAACCGGAAACAACTGGAGCAACTTGCTCATGAGGAGTGGGCCAAAATACCTGCAGAGAGGTGCAGAAGTCTCATTGACAGTTACAGGAATTGATTGCAGTGATTGCCTCAAAAGGTTGTGCAACAAACTATTAAGTTAGGGGTACCATCATTTTTGTCCAGGCCTGTTCCATGCGTTTATTTTTTTTATAGTTCTGTTGAAGCATGGTTGAATAGCAATGTCTGACTTTCATTGGTTAACATTCATAGAATTCTTATTTATTACTTTTGTCAGATTAAAGTTATTTCTGTGACCATTGTGAGTTTTTCTTTCATTGACCGAAGGGTACCAACAATTTTGTCCACATGTGTAATCATGTATTTTCTGTTCTCCTCAGGATCATCTGGGTTCAATAGAGGGGAGATGTGTGATAGAAGCATGTCCTTGTGACCTGGAGAGACCAGAAATGGCTACCGAATTCTCCTATCAAGAAGACAACATTCCTAAAAGAGAGATGCTTGTGCTCTTTTTTTCCCTTACCTTGCTATGTATCAAACTTGGCTGAGAAACTATTGAATTTGAAACTTCAAAATGCATAAATGTTTTGTGTTTAACATGTTTTGTGTGCAGTGTGTGTATGTTGTATTTTTGTAAATGTAAAATAAATGTATACTGTAAAATCCAAGATGAGTGTGGGGTTTGGATTTGGAATAGAGACAGAATACTGGTTAGAGTGCAAAATGTTTTATTAAAAATTATTCAATTAAAATATAAAAATATAAAAAAAAAAGTTTTATAACAAAAGTAGCTGTCAAATAGTAGTAAAATTAAACATTAAAATGTAGCGTATTTTTATATTTACTTATACATGCATAGCAAGAGGGTGTGTGCTAAGGAAATTAAGACAACAGTTGGTCCATCGTCTGCATCAAAATCCTATTCAATCTCTTGATGTTCCATCCACTGTATCTGTAGTAAACGCTTCTCCACCTAAATTTGAGATTTCAGCCAGGCATCATAAATCTCCTGCTCTTGCACATAAGGGTTTGCCTCTCTCTTCTGTTGTAGCTGGCCTTGTGCTACTGTTAGATGTCTCAGTCTGTGTTTTCTCCAGTGCCTGTCTGCAAGAAAGCACAAAAGCAAGAAATTAGCTGAAAATTGCAACCATAACAGCTTGTACAAATAAAAATTTTCCAACATTTAAATGTTGTCACAGCAATAACAGATAACCTAAAATTGCGTGTGGAGCTTATGTGCATCATCAACATCTCAATTTTTATAAGTGTCTCTGAGATGTGATGGAGTATATACAGTACATAAAGGTTATACATAAAATAATGAGTAAAAAGTAAAGTACCTGTACAGTAGAAGCCACACGAAATAGCTGCCTGGAACATGGCGGGTCCCACAGCGAACGATGACAAGTCCGTGCACGATCCGTGCTCGGAATGTGATCCCCCGCGATGACGCAGTTAACGATGCCCTGATGCCTTTCCAATAAGATGGTTGCAATGCTGTATAATCTCGCCAGGTGGAGCATGGACTGCTTCAGTTAACTACAGTGTCCAGGCAGTTTATACGGCATGTCTATATACGGCGTTGTCAACATAGTTTCATAAATAGATGATATGGAAAAAAAATCTAATAAAACAAATGTTTTAAATCACTCAATACACAACCCATGATGCTTATGCTATTTAAAATCAATTAATTTCTTAGTAAATAAAATTAGTTATTGCAATATTTTCCAAGACATCCTTAATAATCCTTAAAGACACGGTAACGTGTACTTTATCTATAACGATAGCTATAGATACGGAATATAAATGCAGGCTATGTATTTTGCATTACGGTGTATTTTATCTAAGTGTAACGAGATAAATGTTATAGAAATATAAATATCTAAGTAAATCCTGCGTTAATGTGATTGCGTGGTTGCGCGTCCTACTGGTTACACTGGGGACGCTGTTTCCCACTGTGGTTGAGCAGTCTGCAGCAGAGCTATGGAGAACTGCTGTGGGTAAGTTGCATCTGTTGTAGCTCCACAATAAACGTTAGAAAAAATAATTTCATGAGAAATGTCAGGCACTGTTTGAAAGGTATAGAACATTATAGACATTGATTCATCTGTCAAGTGTATTTTCTTTTTATTTATGTGTCATTTTGATACTTTTATTTCCGTTTTAATGTACCTAGTCTTACCACGTGCTAATGTGCTAACGAAATGAACCGTGTTCTGAATAGGTGGAGCTGTAACATTTTGTTGAACTTGCCGTTTGTCTCCTACTGCTCTGTGTGCAGGTAACAATTTATTTATCATATAATGTGTAAGAAGTTACTCTGCAGTATTCTGTGCATTTTCTGTGTTTGAGTAAATGTTTGGGTGCTATTAGTTTTTTGTGTGAAAGTATTCCAGAGATGTCATGATGGCTATAAAATGGGTGACGTAAGCTGTGTAATTTATGTAGCACACATGCTTTACTTTATATTTATTTCAGTCCTGCTTGATTTAAAATTGACTATGCGATCACAAAGCAATATGTTTAAACAAAAGACAGAAGGAAAAGACAGTATTGAATTAGACAAACCCATTTAATTTTCATTGAGAAATTCCCATATTTCAGATTATCCTCATATTTTTATTTATTTTGTTTATAATATCATATATAATTATATACTATTATATATAAGTATACTGTTATATTAAGAGCAGCAGAGCTATGGAGAACTGCTGTGGGTGGAGCTGTAACATTTTGTTGAACTTGCCGTTTGTCTCCTACTGCTCTGTGTGCAGCCATCAAATAAATTGTGACATCACCCAAGTCTCGAGTGTGCGTGCTGATGAAAAGTGGGACAAACCGGGTCAGAGACAGGGAAAACCAAGAAGGTCACATTGGTGCCGTGACTCAGGACTTCAATCAAGGTGGTCGAAGATCATCCCAACATCGAACCGGCAGGCTTGTCTTCATTTTTCATTGCACAGGAACTCTCAGCCCAACTAAGTACATCTAGAAAAGACTCTTGGCTAGACATTCTAAGGGGGTTTGACACTGAATTTGGGTTTCACAATATTTATAGAACATAGCGTATGCATTTTTGTTTTCTTTCTCCTTTCCTCAGTTGTATACCTTTACTACCTGATTATGGAAAACGCAAGGTTGACCGAATCTAGTTATGTAGGCACTCCTTTCAATGTTGGTCGAGGGAGAGGTCTGTTAGTGACACCAGTTCCTTTTCCAGACATTAGCCCTGGCTCTACTATGTGTAGTATAAACAATGGTATGGGCATAGAAGCAAATGCAGTTCCACCTTTAAATGCACATGGAAATCATACCAGTTCTGAAACTGCTCAGCCAATTAACACATCTACTCCAGTTTATACCAGTGACATAATGAGTCAGATGGGTAATATAGTACAGCAAGTAGGTTTGCAGCTGGCAGATAGTATCCTTGCACATTTAAATTTGCACAGTCACACAGAATCTGTATCAAAGCATGCTCAGAATAATCACAACAGTAGATACATACCTGACCAGAATTCCATGGCAAACACCTCACAGATCCAAGTTGTGCGTCAGAGGGAAGTCAAAGACCCTCCGATTTTCAGAGGTGACGCATCAGACACTGTTACGCTTGATGAGTGGGTTGAACTAATGAAAAACTTTATAAGAAAGGGGTTTCTACCGACTGAAGAGCAAGGTGAAGAGATTTTAATCCACCTGAGAGGCAAAGCCAAAGATGTTGTTAAAGTGGGGATGCTGTCAAGCGGTTTAGATATCAAAACAAATCCTGATGCAATCTACACACTATTACGCAAGCATTTCAGTTGCCAACAGTATTCTCCCATCCCACTGCAAGATTTCTACACTACTCTTCCAGAACCTCAGGAAGACCCCTTCGAGTACTGGTTGCGCTTGAACCGTACTGCAGACATCACAGCTGAATGTCTAAAGCAACAAGGAAAGGTGCTGGACAATCAACTGATTGAAGTCACACGCATGTTCATCAGGAATTGTCCAAACTCAGATCTTGCGCTGACATTTCGTTCAAAGACCATTGACAAATGGACAGCTTATGAAGTGCAAGAGATCCTGAATGAGTATCATTCAGAGAAAAGTCTCAGAGCCATTGGTAAAGGACATAGACCAGGTGAATGTGAACAGAAATTTTCTGTTAATGAAATGCATGTAAGTCCTAGCACATGCTCAGCGAAAGTTGAACAGGATCCACTTCAGACAAGACAGTCAGAAAATATGGCTCTAGAAAAGGTGATCGACATGCTGGAGAGAGTTTTGATGAAGCACAGTAGTAATGCACAAGGAACTAAAGACACCAGGAGGAGGAGCAACTTGCCTAGAATTGCAGGTCTGAATGATACACCATGCTTAGTATGCAAGGACACCTCACATTCGGCTTTTACTCACTGCAAAAATCATAGGCTCTGTTTTCAGTGTTTCTCGCCTGATCATCCAAGAAATCGTTGTCCAAAGGAAAAGAAGGATGCTTCCTTACTCAACCAGCAGTCAAACTGAGTGATCTACGTGCGAGGGAGGATCACGTAGATCTTGAGAATGAATCTCCCATATCCAGTTTCGATGATGTGATGGATTATGAGTCTTTGAGTCAAATTATTAGTGAAGTACCTTCAAACAGAACAGTCATTTTTCAGGGTGTACAAAGAGTTCCGAAAGCCGATAGTTTGTTTTACACATCTGTCTCAGTTGAGAAGAATATCATCTTCAAAGCTTTGATCGACAGTGGATCAATGGCGTGTACTATCAGCAAGTCTGCTGAAGAAAATTTGTTGAAGAGTAACCCAGATATGACAAGTCAGTCAGCACGAGATATTCTCATTATTGGTTGTGGTGGTCACCAAGTTACCCCTACTGCAGTTTATGATCTTAAAGCTACAGTGTACGGCTGTTCCATGTCAATTCCTGCTTTGGTAGTGCCTGGGCAGACCGAAGAGATGATTTTGGGCACAAACGTCATAAAACGGCTTCTGATGCAATTGAGAGAAACCAATGGTTACTGGAGGCTCATGCTTAAGTCAAGTAACAACGAGAATGATGAGTGTTCTATGTTTTTATCGCTTTTCTCTAATACAGAACGATGGAGAGGTGAATCCATACCTGATAAAGTCGGTACCGTAAAATTGCAGAGAAGTGTGACTTTAGAGCCACAAACTGAACATCTGGTTTGGGGTAAGCTACCACAGTCTTCTGTCTTGTCAGTAGGCAGCACCGTGATTGTGGAACCAACTGAGTCCAAAGCGAGACCAAGACAAATACTGGTTGGAAGAGTCATAACACCACTATGGGGAGATGGTTCTATCCCCTTGAAAGTCATCAATCCCACTAATCACAGAGTTGTGTTGAAGAGAAACGCGAAAATAGCCGATGTGTCACCTTGTATTACTGTTCAAGATTTACCGCTGTCAGGTAAGATCCAGTCAAATCTGCAGTGTACTGAGGAACCGTCACATCTTAGATCCAGTGATGAAATTAAGCAGGTCTTGAGTGACTTGAACCTTGGCGATCTTGATTTGGAGTCATGTGAAGTGTCAGCCTTCTGGAAAGACAAGTTGTTACACATGATTGAGAAGTATGAGTCAGTTTTCTCGAGAGATAAAATGGACTGCGGAGAGGCTAAAGGCTTTGTCCATCGAATTAACCTCACTGATGACAGACCTTTCCGTTTCCCATACAGGCGTATACCACCAAGCCAGTATGCCAAACTGAGAACAGTGCTTAATGAGATGGAGGAAAAAGGTATCATCCGCAAGTCACATAGTGACTATGCGTCCCCTCTCGTATTAGTTTGGAAGAAAACTGGCGATCTCAGGATTTGCACCGACTTTAGGTGGTTAAACGCAAGGACTGTCAGAGACGCCTACCCCTTACCACACCAGTCAGATGTGTTAGCTGCTTTGGGTGGCAACGCGCTCTTTTCAACCATGGATCTTACCTCAGGGTATTATAATGTCCCTCTGGAAGAGGAACACAAAAAGTACACTGCCTTCTCTTCCCCATTTGGCCTTCATGAGTATAATAGGCTTCCTCAAGGTCTCTCCAATAGACCAGGCACTTTCATGAGAATGATGATGTCTGTCTTTGGAGATGAGAAGTTCAGTAGTGTCCTCTGTTACCTTGACGATTTGATGGTGTTTGCTCCTTCAGAATCCATAGCCTTTCAACGTCTCGAAATGGTTCTCTCACGATTGTCACTTCATAATTTGAAGTTGGCTCCAAAGAAATGTTGTTTCCTGAGACGATCAGTGAAATTTCTTGGGCACGTAATAAGTGAGGAAGGGATTATGACTGACCCTGGGAAAGTAGAGGCAATTAACAAGATTCAAGCTTCTGATTTGATGGAACCTGATGGAAAAACACCATGTCAGAAAAAGATCAGATCCTTTCTTGGAATGGTTCTATATTATCAACATTTTATTGAAGGATGTTCAGCGAAAGCTAAGCCTCTATTCAAGCTGACATCAGGTGCAATAAAACGGACTCCTCTTGCGAAAGGTCGCAAACCAAGAAAGAAAGTTAGTTACCTCAAGCTTTCCCCATCTGACTGGACATCAGATTGTGAAGAGGCTCTGCACACCTTAAAGCAGGAATTGACAAAGAATGTAACATTGGCTCACCCAGACTTTAACCAACCTTTCATTTTGGCGGTTGATGCATCATTTGATGGAGTTGGAGCGGTATTGTCGCAGGTGCTGCCGGGTGGAGAGATTGCCAGACCCGTAGCCTTTGCGAGTAGAACTCTGTCTCGCTCACAAATGAACTATCCAGCTCACAGATTAGAGTTTTTTGCCTTAAAGTGGGCTATTTGTGAGAAGTTTAGCCATTGGCTGAGAGGACGGCACTTTACGGCATGGACAGACAATAATCCTCTGACATATATTCTGACTAAACCTTGACTTGATGCATGTGAGCAGCGTTGGGTGGCAAAGCTTGCTTCTTACAGTTTTGATTTGAGGTATGTCCCAGGAACAAAGAATGTTGTCGCAGATGCTTTGAGCCGTGAGCCATTTGTCCAGTCATGCATAGGACAATGTCTTATTACTGAACCATACTTGTCTCTGTTAAAGGATGTCAGTGGTATTGTTGACAACTCTGTTCAAGATGCTTTTAAATATGCAAGTAATTATCAGGTGGTGCAGGGTGTCAAAGATTCTCATGACACGACTAGTGATGAACCTTCATCTTCTGGTTCTTCTGGAAGTCAGGAAGTTTCTGCGGTATTGGCAGCACATGCTACAGGTGGTTTGAGCGAAGTCCTGGGAGCAGTACCAGTCATCCCGCAGCCGCAACAGTTTGACCCTCCTTTGCAGCACAGCAATATCGTAACTGCACAGGGACAGGACAGTACTTTGTGTCGGGTTCTGTATTACATTGAAAGATGTCGGAAACCATCTAAGAAAGAACAATCAAAGGAATCACCAAGTGTACGGAAATTATTTAAGCACTATGACAAACTTGTCATCTCTAACGGAGTGCTATACAAGGTGAAGAGGGACCCGAAGCTGAACAAGAAACTGTACCTGTTTGTTGTACCTGCTTCTTTGAAGTCACAAGTCCTCCATGGGATTCATGATGCAGCAGGACATCAAGGTCGTAGTAGAACACTGTCACTTGCAGGACAACGATTCTTCTGGCTCGGGATGAAAAAAGATATTGATGATTATGTGAAGAACTGTCGACGATGTGTGGTCGGAAAAACCTCAGAACCCAATGCTTGTGCCCCGTTAGAAAGTATCCGAACGTCGGAACCCCTAGAATTGGTCTGCATTGATTTTTGGTCAGCAGAGATCAGAGATGGAAAATCTGTGGATGTGCTGATTGTGACGGATCATTTTACGAAAATGGCCCATGCATTTCCATGCCGGAATCAGTCAGCCAAGCAAGTTGCGAAAAGGCTCTGGAATGATTTCTTTTTAGTCTATGGATTTCCCAAAAGAATTCATTCTGATCAAGGGGCCAATTTCGAGAGCAAGCTAATCAAGGAACTGTTGACCATGGCGGGTGTAGACAAGTCACACACAACACCATACCACCCCATGGGTAACGGCATTGCCGAGAGGTTCAACAGAACTCTTGGAAGCATGATCAGGACATTGCCCCCTAAAGCAAAGTCAAAATGGCCTCAGATGTTACAGCAGCTTACCTTCTGTTACAACTGTACAGAGCACGAGACAACAGGTTTTGCGCCATTCTTTCTTATGTTTGGCAGAGTGCCTCGTCTCCCCGTTGACGTCCTGTTTCAAAATGTGCTTCTTAATGAGGATGTGGTCGATTACAAGGATTTTGTGTCCAAGTTGAGAACAGATTTGCGGGAAGCAGCTCGCATAGCGCAGATGCACACTCTGAAAGAACAGGAACGTCATGGCAGACTCTATAACCGAAAGGTGAAAGGCAGTCCACTGACTGTTGGTGATAGAGTACTTGTTGCAAACAGAGGTAAAAAAGGAAGAAGAAAAGTTGCTGACAAATGGGAGTCATCCCCATATGTAGTCATGGCTGTGTATCCTGACATCAATGTTTACAGGATCCAGGAAATCAACTCAAACAAAGTGAGAGTAGTCCATAGAAATTTCTTGCTACCTGTGAACTTCCTACCCGTTGATGACTCTGAGGAACAAGGCGGGATGGACGATGTCGTGAATGATGGGATTGATCCTCAAGGAAACAAAGTTGACCATGATATCAAAACTGCGAACTGGATATTAAGTAATCCTGATGGCTTTGATGAGGATGGACGTTCAAACTGTACAGACTTACCTGATGCGTCTGATTGTATCTCAATTATACCGGACTCTGCAAGTTCTGACGCTGGGAATCTGCAGGAAAGAAGTGATGTCAAAGTGATACATGATGTTGAGAGAAGAGATGTAACTGTGACAAGTGATGCTGACCCACCTGCAGTAGGAGGTCAGGACTCTAGCTCGGTTCAAGTCAAACGGGTTACTGATAATGTCACACAGGAGGATGTGGTGTGCACACAGCCAAGGCATGTTGAAGTTGCAGTAACTCAAACTAGAACTGGCAGAGTCATTAAGCCTCCCAAAAGACTGATTTGTGAAATGAACAAACAACACATAGACAGTTCGGACTCTACAGTGAGTTCTTTAGTTTATTTAGTTAAAAGCATTTTCACCTAAGAAAGTTGCATTTCTTTACATCATTTGAGTTTATGCTTCGAGTTGAGAGCACTAAGGAAATAGACTGATGCAGAGATTATAAATCAAATATTGAGTTAGTACATAATAGAATTTCTTTTGGGGTGTAACACGCATCTCTTTAGTCTACCACGAGATTGGGGTTGGCGCCTCCCTATATCTTTATGTACTCCTTATGGGAGAATCTATGATTGACAGCTTAATTGTACTGCAGGTGCATTTTTTTTTTTTCTCCTTCGCTTGTTGTTTTTGTTGACTGAAAACACGCAGGTTGCAGTTCTATATACAGTTAATTTCTTCCTTTCTCTACTGCTACGTTTTTTCTTATTATGGAATTTCCCCATTAAGCAGGATTTACGGGGGGTGTATGTAACGAGATAAATGTTATAGAAATATAAATATCTAAGTAAATCCTGCGTTAATGTGATTGCGTGGTTGCGCGTCCTACTGGTTACACTGGGGGCGCTGTTTCCCACTGTGGTTGAGCAGTCTGCAGCAGAGCTATGGAGAACTGCTGTGGGTAAGTTGCATCTGTTGTAGCTCCACAATAAACGTTTCAATAAAATAAAAATAATTAAGTAAAAATAATTTCATGAGAAATGTCAGGCACTGTTTGAAAGGTATAGAACATTATAGACATTGATTCATCTGTCAAGTGTATTTTCTTTTTATTTATGTGTCATTTTGATACTTTTATTTCCGTTTTAATGTACCTAGTCTTACCACGTGCTAATGTGCTAACGAAATGAACCGTGTTCTGAATAGGTGGAGCTGTAACATTTTGTTGAACTTGCCGTTTGTCTCCTACTGCTCTGTGTGCAGGTAACAATTTATTTATCATATAATGTGTAAGAAGTTACTCTGCAGTATTCTGTGCATTTTCTGTGTTTGAGTAAATGTTTGGGTGCTATTAGTTTTTTGTGTGAAAGTATTCCAGAGATGTCATGATGGCTATAAAATGGGTGACGTAAGCTGTGTAATTTATGTAGCACACATGCTTTACTTTATATTTATTTCAGTCCTGCTTGATTTAAAATTGACTATGCGATCACAAAGCAATATGTTTAAACAAAAGACAGAAGGAAAAGACAGTATTGAATTAGACAAACCCATTTAATTTTCATTGAGAAATTCCCATATTTCAGATTATCCTCATATTTTTATTTATTTTGTTTATAATATCATATATAATTATATACTATTATATATATAAGTATACTGTTATATTAAGAGCAGCAGAGCTATGGAGAACTGCTGTGGGTGGAGCTGTAACATTTTGTTGAACTTGCCGTTTGTCTCCTACTGCTCTGTGTGCAGCCATCAAATAAATTGTGACATCACCCAAGTCTCGAATGTGCGTGCTGATGAAAAGTGGGACAAACCGGGTCAGAGACAGGGAAAACCAAGAAGGTCACATAAGTAGTTCCGTTTAATACACTGAGAGATAATATTTTGCTGCAAAGTAAAGCTCAAAATGTAACTTCTGCTTGAGTATGTTTTCTATATATTTTTTATTATGTTTTTTTTCGTTAATAGTCAAAAATTGGCATAACAAATTGATTAATGGCGCATAATATCTGGAACAAATATCTGCCCATACGGATGTTACGTGGCGCTGTATGGAGAGCCGCACCACGAGATCTTTTTAATGAGAAGAGCTTTTACTCAGGGCTTGAGAGAGGTTTAACGAAATAAGAGTGTGTGAGAGTGCTTATGATATGCATGGGAAGACCTTTCCGTTTGGAGGTGGCGTGGGATTATTAATTAGGAAACGTGAAAGTAAACAAAAGAAAACTGAAACAGTTAACAGAATTCCTCCGCTCTGGAATCAAAAATAAAACTTTTGATCCTCTCTGGGCTTATTCCCTTACCGAGGACCTATGAGAGAGAGTTACTGTATGTATTTTTTGTGCTGTGGTAGCAGCCTGCGGATCTGCTCGTTCTGAACAGTTTATGCGCAGATCTGCATCTCGCGCGACCCGCATCGTTACAACAGATCAGTATTTCTTTTGTCATTTATGCCTTCATAACGTTCCCCCAGCAAAGATCTGATGGGGCATTAATCACTTATCACAACTTTGAATAGATGCGGCAGCAGAGACAGATTAAATCCCCATAAACATTCACACTTGAGAACAATACTAAAACAACTAAAAGGTTCCAGAGGTTTAGCGCCTGTTATCGCAGGACAGGGATGACCTACAGTATACTACTGTGTTTTTCACTGCTTATATTTTTTGCCCTAGTTTCATTTGGTTTTACACAATTTCATGTGCCGTGTGTGTTTGAGAGAGAGAGTTTATATTGTATTGGATTACTACTACTACCACTACTATTAATAAAAAAAATTTTTGTTATGCAAATTAAACCCATGGGACTCAAACATCATCATCAATCATCATTTCAGGTGCTATTTGTGTGTGTGTGTGTGTGTGTGTGTGTGCGAGAGAGAGAGAAAGAGAGAGAGAGAGAGCTCATGCGCGCGTAAGGGAGCTTAAAGTATATTGTGATTTGGCCAAGGTTGCTAAAGCCTGGCTTATACTACTAATAAAAATTATTTCAATTAAACCTATTTGTCTCAATCACAAATTAAGCCAATGCTGTAAACAGATGACACAACAAATTATACATTTTCATATATATATTTTACAAATTATACATATACATTTTCTATTATAACATTTGAAAATATATATACAAAAAATAAATAAATGAAAACAATCACCAATTGTTGCTAAAGCCAGCCCGTCCCTGTTCAGGGTCAAGTTTATAAGTGCATTTGTTAATACAGAGTATTGCAATGCATCAAACACTTATTTCCTTCTTTGTTCTATTGTAAATATTGCTTATTAAAGATGCACTGTTTTATGGGACATGGCAGTTTTGTAATGTTCAGCAAAATAAACACTGTCTACGGCGAATTTACTGTAAACATCTCAAAGTCACAGGTGTGTGTGTGTGTGTGTCAAGTCAAGTCAATTTTATTTATATAGCGCTTTTAACAATTGACATTGTCGCAAAGCAGCTTTACACAATAAAAAGAAGTAAGTTTTTATGCAATGTATATGAATCAAAATGACAAGATTGTCCCCGATGAGCAAGCCGAGGGCGACGGTGGCAAGGAAAAACTCCCTGAGATGGTAATAGGAAGAAACCTTGAGAGGAACCAGACTCAACAGGGAACCCATCCTCATCTGGGTGATAACGGATAGCAGGAATTGCTCAGCATAATAATGTGTAAGACTGGAAGTTCAGTATAACAGGAGATGTTTTAAAATTAAAATGAGTCCAGTTTGTTCCCGGAGGCTCAGGTAGACTGTAGGGGATTCCGGTCCTGAGTTATCGAACAACTGAAGTCACAGGTCCCCAGAGCATCACTCGATGACAGGACAGTCTTCATGGAAACCATCCCCAGCCACCATACGAATCCAGGCAGACCACACGGGGCATCCATGCGACGAGATCTCCAACCAGAAGCAGGACTCCAGGATGGGTTAGACGGCTCCAGAGGGCAGAGGGGTCTGGATCACTGGCAACTCAGGAGCGAAACATGTATAGCTCGACAGAGAGACAGAGAGAGGGAAAGAAGAGGGGGAGAGAGAGAGAGGAGAGAGCAGAAAAGGAGAGAATAAGGAGAGATGGCTGTTAGGTATGGTCACAGTCAACATGTATAGGTGAATGTATATTTAGTGCAAAGTGCAAGCAGAGACTCCGGCAGGACTAACTATAACAGCATAACTAAAAGGGAGAGCCAGAAGGAAACACAAACATGAGGGCTCCCTGAGATGTAAAGCAACCAATCACCTCACCGTCAACAAACCTGAGTGAACAATGAGAGTGGGGAAGACAGCATCTAAACATACCAGTTCACCAGAATACTCTACGTCCATGAGTCCCCCAGATCTGCTCCTTTACCTAAGGTTAATCTATTTACAAAAATGCTTGGCTAAATAAATAGGTTTTTAGCCTAGACTTAAACACTGAGACTGTGTCTGAGTCCCGAACATTAATAGGAAGACTATTCCATAACTTCGGGGCTTTGTAAGAAAAAGCTCTGCCCCCTGCTGTAGTTTTGACTGTACTGACAGGCAGCCTGCATTCTTTGATCGAAGTAGGCGTGGCGGATCGTAAGACACTAACAGTTCACTCAAATACTGTGGCGCGAGACCATTTAGTGCTTTAAATGTCAAAAGTAGAATCTTAAAATCGATGCGAAATTTCACAGGGAGCCAATGCAGTGTAGATAAGATAGGGGTGATGTGCTCGTATTTTCTGGTTTTAGTGAGGACTCTCGCTGCTGCATTTTGTACTAACTGAAGCTTGTTTATACACCTAATTGAACAACCAGACAGTAAGGCGTTACAATAGTCCAACCTAGACGTGATAAAAGCATGAACTAGTTTTTCTGCATCATTTAGTGACAATATGTTTCTTATCTTGGCAATATTTCTAAGGTGAAAGAAAGCTATCCTGGTGATATTATCTACATGAGCTTCAAACGAAAGGCTGGAATCTATAATCACACCGAGGTCTTTTACTGTTGCACTTGATGGAACAGAAAGGCCATCTAAAGTTACAGTGTGATCAGAAAGCTTACTTCTAGCTACTTGTGGTCCTATGACCAGAACTTCTGTCTTATCAGGATTAAGCAGAAGAAAATTAATTAACATCCAATCTCGTATATCCTGCACACACTGCTCGATTTTAGCAAACTGTTTTTTCTCATCTGGTTTTGCTGAGACATATAATTGTGTGTCATCAGCATAACAATGAAAACTAATACCATGTTTACGAATTATGTTGCCCAGAAGAAGCATGTAAAGGGAAAAAAGCAGTGGGCCTAAAACTGAGCCCTGTGGAACACCAAACTCCACTTGAGAACATGAGGAATGGTCACCATCTAAATCTACAAACTGATAACGATCAGTCAAATAGGATCTGAGCCACAAGAGGGCAGTTCCCTTAATTCCTACTACCTTTTCTAATCTGTGAAGGAGAATAGTATGATCAATGGTGTCAAAAGCTGCACTGAGGTCCAGTAACACAAGTATAGTGACGCAACCCTGATCAGAGGCCCATAGGAGGTCGTTTACTACTTTAACAAGTGCTGTCTCTGTGCTGTGATGAGGCCTAAATCCTGACTGATACAGTTCATTTATGCTATTTCTGTGTAGATGTGAACATAGCTGCTGTGATACTACCTTTTCCAAAATCTTGGAGATAAAGGGAAGGTTTGATATCGGCCTGTAATTAGAAAGCAGACAGGGGTCAAGGTCAGGTTTCTTGATTAGCGGTTTAATAACGGCTAATTTAAAGGATTTGGGGACATACCCACTACTGAGTGAACAGTTAATTACTTTCAACAGGGGTTCTATTATTGCTGGTACTATCTGTTTGAGAAAATGTGTCGGTATAGGATCTAATATACAGGTTGACGATTTTGAAGAAGAGATTAGTGAAATTAGTTCCCTCGCTTCAAGGGGAGTAAAGGGTTCTAAGTTCTGATGTGATGTGGTTAGATCATCTGAATTATTTAAATTGTCTGTTTTCAAAGCCTGAATTTTTTGCCTAATATTTATGATTTTATTATTGAAAAAGTTCATGAAATCCTCACTACTGCATGATGTTGTTGTGGAGATTTCTGCAGTGGTCTTGTTTTTAGTTAAGTTAGCTACGGTATTAAATAAAAATCTCGGGTTGTTTTTGTTATTTTCTATAAGAGTGGAGAGATACGTTGATCTAGCATCACTGAGAGCTTTTTTATAGTTTAGGATGCTCTCCTTCCAAGCTATTTTGAATACTATCAATTTAGTTTGGCGCCATTTACGTTCGAATTTTCGAGCGGTTTGTTTTAAAGCACGGGTGTGGTCATTATACCAAGGAGCGAGTTTCTTATCTCTAATCATTTTCCTTTTAACTGGAGCTACATTATCTAAGCTATAACGAAGTGCTGACTCTAGATCTTCATTCGCCTGTTCGAGTTTTGTGAAGTCAGATGGCGATCCAATCAAAGTTGATAATTCTGGAAGATTATTGATAAAGCTCTGTGCGGTATTTGATGTAAATGTACGTTTAAGGTGGAAGCGCGGTGCTGTGCTGCATACATTATTACTATAACACGCTTTAATCGAGACAAGGTAGTGATCTGAGATAACTTCAGACTGTGGAATTGTGGTTATATTTCCTATAATTAATCCGAAGGATAATATTAAATCTAAAGTGTGACCTGCTTTATGAGTGGGTCCTACTACACACTGATTTACTCCTACTGAGTCCAGTAAGGACATAAATGCTGTGTGTGTGTGTGTGTGTGTGTGTGTGTGCTCCTGCATTCGTCATTTGCGCAGGTCGAAAAAAACTTCAAACACAGCATTTAGCACTAACAGTCAGTAGTGGAGAGAGTCAGTACATTCTCCATTGAGGTTTCTCACCTTACAGATCTGGCTATTAAGAATGCACGTTTCGAGAAAAGGGATCTTGCGCGCTTCCGTGGCAGCTCGCGGGCAGCTGTGAAAATTGAAACTGAAGCCGAAAATCTCTCTTATGCCATTGACAGCAAGCGACAGAGCTCATAAACGTATTTAAATACTGATATGTATTTATTCTTCATTTTCTTCTCTCCTGCAATGATGATTCTTCTTTGACTGCACTTTCTCCATTCAGTATTATTATCATTAGTAGTACTCATGAAAACTACCGCTGATTAACTATCTCTGCAGTAGTTAAAACAGCGGATTAATTTGATTTGGGGTATTTCTAACAGGCAATCTATTAAATAATAATAAATAGATAAAATTACCCAGCACTTTAACATTTAACCCAGCAGATTTTAGAGTGTAACATAAAAATATTCCATTCGTAAAATAGCATAGGTGAAATCATAGGTTGTGTATAGAGTGATTAAAAACAATACAACAAAGCTTAAGGTAAATAAATGATCAGACTCTACATGAAGTATAGACATGATTTTGTTTTAGTCTACTCGTTGACAACGTGACAGCGTGCTCCGAGGTGAACACATGCAGACCCCCAGTTACTGTAATTCCTCTTCTCACCTTTCATTCACAATAGGTGTGAAGTTATCAAACCGGTTTCGCTGATGGGGGAATTGGCAGAATTGAGGGGTTTAAAACGAATTAACAAAACCGAGCAGACGTCTCTGCCTAAAATGTATTTCGCCAGCACATTGTACTGAAGCTCCGCACGTCTTCTTTCCTTGTTTTAATCTGTAATATTGTGAAATAATAAGTGAAATGTATTTCGCGTATATGCTTAAATATTCCTTTTTATTTATGGACATGTGTATTATGTTTTATCTGCATTATTGCGAGACGCGATGACTTTCTGGGATTTTTATCGATAAATCGCACGTGTTTATCAGCATTTTGATCAGCACGTCCACTTTCCTTGTTTTAATCTGTAATGTTTAAGTGAAATATATTTTGCATATATGCTTAAATATTCCTTTTAATTTATGGGCAGGTGTAGTATGTTTGATCTGCATTATTGCAAGAGGCGATGACTTTCTGGGGGAGTATGTCTGTGAAAGTACAAGCCGCGGTTTCACGCACGCCGATGAACAGCTTTATTTCAGTCATAAATTCACAATCACATTCCAGCTATGATTTCCAGCTGTGGTCAAATAATGGATGAAATAATTTTTAAATGCTGAACACAAAGAGCAAAAAAACTTGATTATTATTTTTATAAAAAGGCCGAAGCATTTCGTGTTCATATTTGTTAAAATCAAGTGATTGCAACTCAGCGCAGCTAAATTGTTGGCTTGTGTTAATGTGTTCTTGAGAACAAAGCGGCATCTAGTGGTGGCACCAGGTAAATGAATAAATAGAGCTTGAATGGGCGTGTTTACTACGAAATCTTGACACACCTCCCTGGCAGGAGAAGGAGGGGGGACCACGGGGTCCAAAGGGAAGCAGAGGGGATCCAACTCAGTCGCACTTGATGGTTTTTATCCTATTATTTATCTACTCCTCACTTCAGTATTGGTTGCAGTGAGGTAAAGCGCACCGCCACTGGACTCTAGAGAGGTGGAGATGTGTTCTCTGGAGTGATGAATCAAACTTCTCTGTCTGGCAATCTTATGGACGAGTTTGGGTTTGGCGGGTGCCAGGAGGAAATTAATTGTCTGACTTCATTGTGCCAAGTGTAAAGTTTGGTTAAGGGGGGGATTATGATGTGGGATTGCTTTTCAGTAGAGTTGCTTGGGCCCTTAGGTCCAGTAAAAGAAACTCTTAATACTTCAGCATACCAAGACATTTTGGACAAATACTTTGGAATGAATTAGAGCGGAGACTGCGAACCAGGCCTTCATCAGTTTCTGACTTCTCAAATGCGCTTCTGGTAAAATGGTCAAAAATGTAAAAAAAAAAAAAAAGGTCATAAAACCAGCAGGTTACACACGTGGACAAAATTGTTGGTACCCTTCGGTCAATGAAAGAAAAACTCACAATGGTCACATAAATAACTTTAATCTGACAAAAGTAATAATTAAAAAAAATTCTATAAATGTTAACCAATGAAAGTCAGACATTGCTTTTCAACCATGCTTCAACAGAATTATTTAAAAAACTCGTGGAACAGGCCTGGACAAAAATGATGGTACCAATAGAAAATACTGAAAATAATGTGACCAAAGGGACATGTTAATTCAAGGTGTGTCCACTAATTAGTATCACAGGTGTCTACAATCTTGTAATCAGTCAGTGGGCGTATATATAGGGCTCCAGGTAGTCACTGTGTTGTTTGGTGACATGGTATGTACCACACTCAACATGGACCAGAGGAATCGAAGGAAAGAGTTGTCTCAGGAGATTCGAAAGAAAATTATAGACAACCATGTTAAAGGTAAAGGCTATAAAACCATTTCCAAGCAGCTAGATGTTCCTGTGACTACAGTTGCACATATTATTCAGAAATTTAAGATCCATGGGACTGTAGCCAACCTCCCTGGACATGGCCGCAGGAGGAAAATTGATGACAAATCAAAGAGACGGATAATCCGAATGGTAACAAAAGAGCCCAGAAAGACTTCTAAAGAGATCCAAGGTGAACTTCAGTGTCAGTGTCAGATCGCACCATCCGTCATTGTTTGTGCCAAAGTGGACTACATGGGAGACGACCAAGGAGGACACCATTGTTGAAAACAAATAATAAAAAAGCCAGGCTGGAATATGCCCAACTACATGTTGAGAAGCCACAAAGCTTCTGGGAGAATGTCCTATGGACAGATGAGACAAAAATTTTACTTTTTGCCAAGGCACATCAGCTCTATGTTCACAAACATGAAAAATGAAGCATATGAAGAAAAGAACACTGTCCCTACTGTGAAACATGGAGGAGGCTCTGTTATGTTCTGGGGCTGCTTTGCTGCATCTGACACAGGGTGTCTTGAATTTGTGCAGGGTACAATGAAATCTCAAGACTATCAAGGGATTCTAGAGAGAAATGTGCTGGCCAGTGTCAGAAACCTGGGTCTCAGTCGCAGGTCATGGGTCTTGCAACAGGACAATGACCCAAAACACACAGCTAAAAACACCCAAGAATGGCTAAGAGGAAAACATTGGACTATTCTAAAGTGGCCTTCTTTGAGCCCTGACCTCAATCCTATTGAGCATCTTTGGAAGGAGCTGAAACATGCTGTCTGGAAAAGGCACCCTTCAAACCGGAAACAACTGGAGCAACTTGCTCATGAGGAGTGGGCCAAAATACCTGCAGAGAGGTGCAGACGTCTCATTGACAGTTACAGGAATCGTTTGATTGCATCGACATTGAGCACCATCAGAAGATATGAATGAACAAAAAAAATATACATATTTTTTGTAAATATTCTTATATGCACACGAAGTGCTTCGGGCTTTTTATAATAATAAATATAATTTTTTTTGCGGTTTGTGTCCAGCATTTCATCCATTATTTGACCATGGCTGGAAATAATAGCTGAAATGTGGTTGTGAATTTATGACTGAAATAAAACTGTTCATCGGCGTGCGTGAACCCCGATTTGTCCGTAAACTTTCACTTTACAAAAGGCAGCATTTTGTTCAAAAGGCTGATAAACCCATGCAATTTATTGATAAAAATGCCAGAAAGTCATCACGTCTCGCAATAATACAGATCAAACATAATACACATGTCCATAAATAAAAAAGAAATATTTAAGCATATACGCGAAATACATTTCACTTATTATTTCACAATATTACAGATTAAAACAAGGAAATAAGACGTGCTGAGCTTCAGTACATTGTGAAGGTGAAATACATTTTAGGCAGAGACGTCTGCTCGGTCTTGTTAATTCTTTTTAAGCCCCTCAATTCTGCCAATTCCCCAATCAGTGAAACCGGTTTGATAACTTCACACCTTGTGAATGAAAGGTGAGAAGAGGGCTTACAGTAACTGGAGCACGCTGTCACGTTGAATTGAGCGAATACACTAAAACAAAAACAAAATCATGTTTGCTTCAGCATTGGAGACAATATTGTTTTAGGTTAACTTTATTAAAGATTATACACTTTTGTATTCTTTGTTGTACTTCGTCTTTTTGAAATTTGAACAGGAAATAATAGTGGGCTGGTAGGCACGTTATTTTTTCATGTAACTTAAACGGCTGAATGAAGTTAAATATACACAATAAATTAATAATTGCGTTTGAGCACTCGTGTAAATAGCGTTTTCATTGTATATACTACCATATTATATATGTGTGTCTAATACTGTTTTATTCATATTTTACATTACATGCAGTTTGTAATTTACTTGCAATTGTACTTTTAAAATATAACCTATGTATCTACAGTATAAGCATATTTAACTACTTCAGCTGTGAATGAGAAATTTGGTCTGGCTTTTAGATTAAGACCTTATTTGATATAATTGTATTATTTAATTAATTATCTTATTGTAAATACAATTTATATTATCTTGTCGAATATAGTCCTTCAGAGCAAGCACGGTGTCAGAAGATTCTGCTGAATCTCTTCTCACCTTTCATTCACGATAGGTGTGAATTTATCCAACTGGGTGCGCTGTTGGCAAATACTGTAGGGGGGGGTAGATTAATTAACAAGACAGAGCAGACGTCATTGCCCAGATTTTATTTCCCCAGCGAATTAAATCAGACTTCATAGTTGGAGTTGATAATTTGAGTATAATTCACGAATTTACTGAATATTTTCAAATGCAGATTGACCTGTATATCAACTTGATAACTATCGAATGCTTTAGTGAAGGGCTCTAAAACAGCGGCAATATGAATGACAATGGAATATTACAGAACGTGCGAGTTGACGGCCATGCACCGATCACAAACCATTAAAATGTTGAATTTTAATTAAAATGCCACATATATAAATACATTTCACACACACACACACACATATATATGTGTGTGGCTTTTAAATTAAAATCCAACATTTTAACACATTAAGTATATTTGTGTTTAATTAAATTCTTAAATCCTCGTATTCCACTGTGCATGCAGTAATTTAGTCATGTTCACCCATGTGGTGACACTATGATTATTCATTATTTATTATTATGCTTACTTACTTGTGTGTGTGTATATATATATATATATATATATATAATTTTTTCTCTTGCTATGGTGCCTTTCCTAACATTTAAAACTATTAATTATAATAAGTTGTGCAGAGGTGTATAATAAACCAAAAAGATAAACACAAAAAAGATGGACAGCTATTTATTTAATTATCATTATGATAATAATAATCATTATGTATCAAAAACATCCATCCATCAATGCAGTATGTCTGCATTTTTATTGATAAATCGCATGTGTTTATCACCTTTTGATCAAAATGCTGCCTTTTGCAAACTGAAACTGCGAGCCGCTGGTTTGAAATGAATTGTAGATTAATTTTAAAGCACGATTTAGGGCATCTCATTTCATTATTATAAACATAATTTATGAATTACACTCGAACGGGCGATAGAGCTCTGATTAGACTACGTACAATAGGCTCAACATCTTAGAGCCCAAGCCTCATTAAAAAAATAAAAATAAATGACAAATATTGTAAGCAAACAGCAGTAGCACAAATTTAGAAAAATAGACTCTAAATAGATGTCAAATTATTTTTAAGGTGTGCCAGCTGACACTATTCTTATATTGCTCTTTGTCAGGGTAAATCGTTCAGTGACAACCCCAATAAAATTCCATATAGTGTAAATAGGTACTGTACATCCGTATGAATAAACCGAGATGCCCACCCCCGTGAAAATGGTGAATTCAGGGAAAGGCTCCTCCGCGAGAGGTTTTGTGTGGACCACTGAGCTTCTACGGATTCTAAAATTGACAGTTACTGTTTTTTAATACCTGCAGTGGAAGAGTCTGAGAATTTATTTACCATAAGCTTTGTTGTATTGTTTTTAATCACTGTATATACAACCTATGATTTCACCTATGCTATTTTACAAAATTGAATATTTTTTTATGTTACACTCTGGTTACACTCTTTACACTCATTTAAAACTGTTGGGTTAAATATTAAAGTGTTGGGTTATTTTAACTGTTACTGGTTACTGTTTTAACCACTGCAGAGATAGTTAATCAGCTGTAGTTTTCACTACTACTATTAATGATAATAATACTGAATGGAGACAGTGCAGTCAAATAAGTAGGAGAGGAGAGTATTGCAGGAGAGAAGAAAATGAAAAATAAATACATATCATATAAGTAGGAGAGGAGAGTATTGCAGGAGAGAAGAAAATGAAAAATAAATACATATCAGTATTTAAAATTTGAGCCCGATGCGTTTATGGGCGCCTGAGAGAACATATGTTCACACTGAAACACGACTGCCCCCTATAGCTAATGAATGGCATTTTCACAGCTTCCCGCGAGCTGCCGCGAAAGCGCACAAGATCCCTTTTCTCGAGACGTGCGTTCTTAATGCCCAGATCTGTATGACGCCCCTCTTTCCGGAACAGCACACTCATCCAATCTACTTACCTCCACGCATCGACCAGCTATTTCCTCCTTTGGTGCTCGTCTGACTCATTCACTTGGATTTTGGAGACTCAACAGAGACAACTGACATGCTCAACTTTATAGAGCAATGTGAGAGAACATCGGAACCCTCAGCACATTTCTGCAAGGGTCCTCTCTGAGCTGGTGGAAGGCAGAGAAGGCCAAGGTAAAGGACTGGGAGTCTTTTAAAGAGGCATTCATGGCTGCGTTCCTGCCTGATGACTACCTGACCAAAGTAGAGGACAAGTTAAGGTTACGGGTACCACGGCCTGGTCAATACCGCAGAGACTTCTCAGCTGCCTCTCATCTTTACTATGCACTTCCTCCAAAGGCAGACTCTCCACAACCTACCACCAAGTTTTCCTCCTCCCTGCTCAGTGACCAAGCCCAGCAGGAAGACAGCCAGGTAGCTCAACTGGGCACTGGAGAGGACCACGGAAAGTCACAGGACCAGGGATTCACCTTTGAACACCACCGGAGGGTGTTATATCGAAGAGTTCCTGTGAAACGAGGAGGAAGATTTCAGCTGGTGGTCCCACAATCCTTAACCCAGAAGTTCTTGCAGTACTATCATAAGCACCCATCAGGCGGACACAGCTACATGTACTCCGTAATGTCTGGTGGCCCTCTGCTCGCAAGGACGTCCGTTCTGCCACACCTTTAACTTCACCGCTCGGGAAACCAGGGTAAAAACCCCAGTGGAGCTACACCTTGGCAGAGCACTCCAGGGACCACAGATTCGGCCTACCCACACCTGATTAAGCAGACTTCACTTTACTTGACAGCCACAGGACCACAGCGGAGGAAGAGACCAATACACCAAAAGTGTCACGAGGCGAGGTGAAACGAGGTGAATCCAAGTGCAGATGAATCGCAGAAAAGTTAAACTGAAGCAAGGTCAGAAACCAAAAGCCCGGGTCAAAAGCCGGAAGATCAATCAGCATAACGTCAAAGTTGAAACACAAAGCGAGAGCCGTAGTCAAAATTGGAAGCATTAAATTGGTAACCGTGAAATCAATCAGCGAGGCAACAATCCAGAACACGTAAAACAAAAACGTAGTCAAAACGAGGAAGTGCGAGATCAGAGCCAGGAAATCAAACAGCAAGGCGACAAATCCACAACAGAAGGCGAGAGACGTGAAATGAGAAAACTAAACTACTTGGCAACGTGAAGACAAAAAAAACAAAACACGAGAAAATCAAAGCAGATGACAGCGTTTAAATTATATTTTGTTTTTATAATTATATTTTTTCCTGTTTTTACTAAATAACAAACTAGTTTTACGCTTTTATACTACTGGACTTTATCCATTTTTTTGCGCTTTTGGGGAGAACGCGTGTATCATCTGAACTCCGTCACAAAGGTACGTTATCATGTCTACCATTCAGCTTGTGCAGTGTGTAGAGTGCAGGATGTTTAGACATTCTTCCTCCGTCGTTAGTGATAATTTTACTTGTGATAGGTGTGTGTTAGTTAGCACCCTGACGGAGAACATATCAGCATTAGAGGAGCACATCCAGACTTTAGAGAGGGATAGTGAGCACAAGAGCAGCATTATTCACGTAGCGGAAAGTCTGGGTGGCGCAGGCGGAGATAACCAGCTCCCAACTCCAGCAGTAGGCCCTCACAGCGGGGCGAGTGGGTGAAGACTCGGCGGAATACTCGTTCAGCCAAAGCTAACGCTAAGGCTAGCCTACCAGAGCACACCTCTTCTGCGCTTCACGCAACAGGCTTGCTCTCCTCAGTGATGTACCCGCTGAGAAACCTGAAAGAGCTCTGGTTATAGGAGACTCAATACTGAGGCACATGAAATTAGCTAGGCCTTTAGGGGCGCCAGCAGCGGTGGTCAGGTGTATCCTGGGAGCTAGAGCACCGGACATAGCAGGTAATCTTAGGGCTCTAGGTCAGCATAGGTTCTCTAAGATAGTGGGTCTTGCTGGAGATAATGATATACGCCTTTGTCAGTCAGAGATTAGCAAGGGTAACTTTACAGAAGTGTTTAAAATAGCAAAGGAGATGTCCGATGAAGTAGTTTGCTCTGGTCCCATTCCAATGAGACGTGGCGACATGGCTTACAGCAGGTTATGGTCACTGAACCGCTGGCTGTCCAGGTGGTGCTCCGAAAACATAGTGGGCTTGAAGCTTTAAATGAAGCTAGTCCTCCTGGATACAGCTACATAGACCAGCCTCGGCTAACTTGTAGAGGAGGAGGCGTCGCAGTTATTTACAGCGATAATCTTTCTATCATTCAAAAACGCAGATTTAAATTTAATGCATTTGAAGCTCTCTATAATAACAAAGTCAGCTCACATCCGCTCGATCCCACTAATCATCATTTACAGACCCCCAGGGCCGTACTCGGAGTTTCTCTGTGAATTTGCAGATTTCCTCTCAAACCTTGGTTCTGTAGACAAAGCGTTAAATTTCTGGAGACTTTAATATTCATTTTGAGAATCCAGAAGACCCTCTGAGAACAGCATTTATGTCCATACTGGACTCGGTTGGAGTAAATCAATATGTAGTAGGACCCACTCATAAAGCAGGTCATACTTTGTATTTAATATTAAGTATAGGAAATATAACCACAATTCCACAGTTTGAAGTTATCTCAGATCACTATTTTGTCTTGATTAAAGCGTGTCATAGTAATAATGTACAAACAGCACCGCGTTACCGCCTTTAATGTACATTTACATCAAATACTACACAGAGCTTTATCAATAATCTCCCAGAGTTATCAACTTTGATTGGATTGCCATCTGACTTCACAGAACTTGATCAGGCAACTGAATATCTAGAGTCAACACTTCGTTATAGCTTAGATAATGTAGCTCCAGTTAAAAGAAAAATGATTAGAGACAAGAAACTCGCTCTTGGTATAATGACCACACACGCACTTTAAAACAAACCGCTCGAATTTGAACGTAAATGGCGCCGAACTAAGTTGTTAGTATTCCAAAGAGCATGGAAGGAGAGCATCCTGAACTATAAAAAAGCTCTCAGTGATGCTAGATCAATGTATTTCTCCACTCTTATAGAAAATTAAAAAAAAATAACCCGATATTTTTATTTAATACCGTAGCTAAATTAACTATAAACCAGACCACTGCAGAAATCTCCACAACAACATCATGCAATACTGAATATTTCATGAACTTTTTCAATAACAAAATCATAAATATTAGGCAAAAAATTCAGGCTTTGAAACCAGACAATTTAAGTAATACAGATAAACTATCCACATCACATCAGAACTTAGAATACTTTACTCCCCTTGAAGCAAGATAACTAATTTCACTCATCTCTTCTTCAAAATCGTCAACCTGTATATTAGATCCTAGATCCACATTTTCTCAAGCAGACAGTACCAGCAATAACAGAACCCCTGTTGAAAGTAATTAACTGTTCACTCAGCAGTGGGTATGTTCCCAAATCCTTTAAATTAGCAGTTATTAAACCGCTAATCAAGAAACCTGACCTTGACCCCTGTCAGCTTTCTAATTACAGGCCGATATCAAACCTTCCCTTTATCTCCAAGATTCTGGAAAAGGTAGTATCACAGCAGCTATGTTCACATCTACACAGAAATAGCATAAATTAACTGTATCAATCAGGATTTAGGCTTCATCACAGCACAGAGACAGCACTTGTTAAAGTAGTAAATAACCTCCTATTGCATCACTAGACTTGTGTTACTGGACCTCAGTGCAGCTTTTGACACCATTGATCATGGTATTCTCCTTCACAGATTAGAAAATGTAGTAGGAATTAAGGGAACTGCCCTCTTGTGGCTCAGATCCTATTTGACTGATCGTTATCAGTTTGTAGATTTAGATGGTGACCATTCCTCATGTTCTCAAGTGGAGTTTGGTGTTCCACAGGGTTCAGTTTTAGGCCCACTGCTTTTTTCCCTTTACATGCTTCCTCTGGGCAACATAATTCGTAAACATGGTATTAGTTTTCATTGTTATGCTGATGACACACAATTATACCTATCAGCAAAACCAGATGAGAAAAACCAGTTTGCTAAAATTGAGCAATGTGTGCAGGACATAAGAAATTGGATGTTGATTCATTTTCTTCTGCTTAATCCCGATAAGACAGAAGTTCTAGTCATAGGACCACAAGCAGCTAGAAGTAAGCTTTCTGATCACACTGTAACTTTAGATGGCCTTTCTGTTCCATCAAGTGCAACAGTAAAAGACCTTTGTGTGATTATACAGTAGATTCCAGCCTTTCATTTGAAGCACATGTGAATAATATTACCAGGATAGCTTTCTTTCACATAGAAATATTGCCAAGATAAGAAATATATTGTCACTAAATGATGCAGAAAAACTAGTTCATGCCTTTATCATCTCTAGGTTGGTCTATTGTAACGCCTTCTGTTCAACTAGGTGTATAAACAAGCTTCAGTTAGTACATAATGCAGCAGCAAGAGTCCTCACTAGAACCAGAAGATACAAGCACGTCACCCCTATCTTATCTACACTGCATTGGCTCCCTGTGAAATTTCGCATCGATTTTAAGATACTACTTTTGACGTATAAAGCACTAAATCGTCTTGTGCCGCAGTATCTGAGTGAACTGCTAGTGTCTTACGATCCGCCACGCCTACTTCGATCAAAGAATGCAGGCTGCTTATTATTAAAACTACAGCAGGGGGCAGAGCTTTTTCTTACAAAGCCCCAAAGTTATGGAATAGTCAGACACAGTCTCAATGTCTAAGCTAAAAACCTATTTATTTAGCCAAGCATTTTTGTAAATAGATTAGCCTTAGTTAAAGGAGCATATCTGAGGGACTCATGGACGTAGAGTATTCTGGTGAACTGGTATGTTTAGATGCTGTCTTCCCCACTCTCATTGATCACTCAGGTTTGTTGACGGTGAGGTGATTGGTTGCTTTATACATGTTTGACTGTGACCATACCCAACTGCCATCTCTCCTTATCTTCTGCTCTCTCCTCTTCTGCTCTCTTCTCTCTCTCTTTCTCCCTCTGCCCTTTTCCCTCTCCCTGTCTCTCTGTCGAGCTATATATGTCGCTCCTGAGCTGCCAGTGATCCAGACCCCTCTGCCCTTTGGACCTGTCTAGCCCGTCCTGGAGTCCTGCTTCTGGTTCTCGTCGCATGGATGCCCCGTGTATTCTGCCTGGGATGCACGTGGTGGCAGGGAATGGTTTCCACAAAGACTGTCCTGTCCTCAACTGATGCAGACAGCTGTTATCTGGGGACATGTGACTTCAGTTGTTCGATAGCTCAGGACTGGAATTTCCTACAGTCTACCTGAGTCTCCAGGAACAAACTGGACTCCATTTAATTGTATATCTCCTGTTATACTGAACTTCCAGTCTTACACAGTATTATGCTGATCAATCCCTGCTATCCGTTTTCACCCAGATGAGGATGGGTTCCCTGCATTGTCGTGCTTATATCTGAGGCAGATGTCATATGCAGCCACGAAGCTGGAGATGTCCTCCTTCAAGGTTGGCCACCAAAAACGTTGCTGAACCTGGGTCATAGTACAGGCTGTGCCAGGGTGACAGGACAGTTTGGAACTGTGTGCCCATTCCAGGACCTGAGAGCGTAGAGTGTGGAGAACAAAGAGATGGTTAGGGGGAACATTACTGGGACCAGGTTCATGAGAGATGGCTTGCTGTACCTTAGTTTCGATATCCAGTTCGGCTGCAGCGAGCAGGCAGGAAGAGGGGATGATGGTGTCATTGGTGGAGACGTCGTGAGTGGGTGAGAATTGTGAGAGAGCATCTGGTTTGGAGTTTTTTTTTTATCCCGGGCGGTAGGAGAGGGTGAAGTTGAATCTTGTGAAAAAGAGTGACCACCGAGCTTGACGAGAGTTGAGCCTCTTGGCGCTCCTGAGATATTCCAAGTTCTTGTGGTCAGTCCAGACCAGGAATGGAACCTCCATCCCCTCGTCAAGCTTGCCCTCTAGGGCAAGCTTAATGGCTAAAAGCGCTCGGTCACCAATGCCATAGTTCATTTCAGTGAGAATTAGGCGGTGGGAAAAGAAGGAGCATGGGTGCAGTTTGTTATCATGCATAGATGTCTGAGACAGGACGCCCCCTACCCCCATACTGGAAGCGTCGGGGTCAGGGATGGTGAGGATAGGTTCAGCGAAGACTCTTTCAGCTTCCAGATTCCACTTGAACTGGGTCTTGGATGAGATCAGGGCTGTGAGTGGAGGAGCAATGGAGCTGTAGTCCCGGATAAAGCGGTGATAGAAATTTGCGAAGCCCAAGAACCTTTAAAGCTGCTGCCGTGAGGTGGGAGTGGGCCAATTTGTCACTGCTTGAAGTTTGGTGGGTTCCATCTCATTGCCTGTAGGTCCAATGATGAACCCGAGAAACGTGGTCGAGGTGGTGTGAAATTGCCACTTCTCTGCCTTAACAAACCGGTTATTTTCAAGAAGCCTCTGTAGTACTTGGCGAACGTGGTGTCTATTTTTCTCTAGGTCACGAGAAAAAATTGATATATAATCTAGATAGACAAATACTGAGGAGTTGAGAAAGTCCCTGAGTACATCATTATTAAGAGCCTGGAAGATGGCGGGGGCGTTAGTAAGACCAAACGGGACCACTAGGTATTCATAATGACCTGTAGGGGTTGAAGTCCATCTTCCACTTGACACCCTCTCGAATGCGGACGAGATGGTATGCGTTGCGCAGGTCCAGCTTGGTAAATAATTTAGCTCCTTGGAGAAGTTCGAAAGCTGTAGCCATTAGTGGAAGCGGGTACCGGTTCTTCACAGTAATGTCGTTCAGACCCCTATAATCTATGCAGGGGCGAAGGGAACCATCCTTTTTGCCCACGAAGAAGAAGCCGGCCCCGGCCGGAGAGGAGGAGGGACGAATGATCCCTGCCGTGAGGTATTCGGTAATGTATTGGTCCATGGCCTGGTGTTCCTTGGGTAACAGAGAGTATAGACGACCCTTGGGAGGAGTGGTACCTGGGAGCAGGTCAGTGGTGCAGTTGTATGGTCGGTGGGGGAGGGGGGAAAGGGAGATGGCACGAGAGGTCCGGTAGCTCCTTTGTGAGGGTGGGACTGAAGCATGGCGTGGTGGCAGATCGTAAACATATTGTGGAACATGATGGGTTCCAGGCTAGGATGGAATTCGTGGCCCAGTTGATCTGTGGATTGTGTTGGATTAACCAGGGAAGGTCCAGGACGACCGTGGCGTGAGAACCTTCCATGAAAACTAGACAGATTTGCTCTGAGTGCCCGAGACTTTCAGGCGGAGTTCTGTGAGTGATGGAGGGAAGCAAACTTCCGTTGATAGCCTGTACCTTAAGATGGGTCTCCAAAGGCAGGAAGGGAATTCCCAGGGCCTTGGCTTTGATGAGATTACGGTCAGAGCCTGAGTCAATTACTGCCCGCACCAGGTGGGTCTGCTGTTCGTGGATGAGGAAGACAGGAAGTAGCCGACACTGGTCAGGGAGTCTTTGTAAAGTCACACCATCCAGCGCTCCAAGTTGAACTAGAGAGTTCCTCCTTTTTACTGGACAGGGCTTGAGTTGGTGATCAGACCTTCCACAGTAGAAACAGGCTCTCTCTACTCTGCGTCATCGTCGTTCCTCAGGAGAGATGCGGGTCCTGCCCAATTGCATGAGCTTCTCCTGTTCGTGGCTTCGTGATGACTGGGTAACTTCAAGTGGTGGTGTCCTGGCTGTTCTCCGAAGACGAAGACGTGAATCTACTCGGCCTGCCAGATCTATGAGCTCCTGGAGCGAGGAGGGAAATTCCAGAGAGACTAGTTGGTCTTTAAGTGTTTCAGACAGACCCTCAAAAAACATGTCGCTTAGTGTTCAACACTCAATTACATAGTCGTAGGGCGAACGGGAACCTTGGTGGAGATTCAGTAGCTTGAGTCCTGCTTTTCTGCTGTGACATGAGCGATCAAATACCCTCCTCATTTACTTAGCGAAAAGCTCAAAGTTTGAGCAACAAGGGTCATGGGCCTCCCAGAGTGCCGTGCTCCACTCTCTGGCTCTCCTCGAAAGGAGCGTGATCACATATGCCATCTTTGAGTGTTCAGAAAAGAAAGTGGAGGCCTGTAGTTCAAAAATCAACGAGCACTGAGAGAGAAATGATCTGCAGGTGCCTGGATCTCCTTCATAGGGTGGGGGCGTCAAGCAGTTGAAGAGAGCTGGAGCCGTTGGAGATCGGTCGGGACGTCAGCAAGTGCTTGCAGAACGCTGAGTAGCTCCTGCTGGTGAACTCCCCTTGACACTTCAACGCCGATTTCATGTGTTCAACATCTGCTGGGTCCATTTCGTTTAACTGGATTATTCTGTCATGAGGCGGGGTGAAACAAGGTGACTCCAAGTGCAGATGAATAACAGAAACGTTAAACTGAAGCAAGGTCGGAAAACGAAAGCGCGAGTCAAAAGCCGGAAGATCAATCAGTGTAAAATCAAAGCCAAAACACAAAGTGAGACCCATAGTCAAAATTGGGAAGCATTAAATCGGTAACCGTGAAATCAGTCAGTGAGGCGACATTACAAAACACGTAAAACAAAAGCCGTAGTCAAAAGAGGAAGTGCGGGAAATCAAACAGCGAGGCGATAAATCCAAAACGGAAGGCGAGAGATGTGAAATGAGAAAACAAAAACACTTAGCAACATGAAGACAAATAAACAAAATGTGAGAAAATCGAAGCAGATGACATTCAATAATCTAGTGATTTTAACCACGCACAGAGCATGTTTAAATTCTGGAGTAATCAGCGGAGGATGAGAGACCGGTGTGCAGACGAGGCAGGGGCGTGGGAAAGGGCACATATGATGGCAAAAGATAAACATGAGCACATGTGGAAAGTGACAGCGTGGGAAAAAACAGGCTGACAGGAATGGATTAGGACAGAAAGTCGAAAAGCCAAACATGCCAGATCCCGCACTTCCCTACAGAAGAGGCACTTGCTCTACCAGGCGAACTGGTTTGGTGCAAGACTCACCCTTTCTCCTCCGCCCATGAAAAGTTCTCTGCTAAGCTAGCGCCCAAGGGTCACTAAGGGGCCAATAAATCACACTATGTGTTGGGGCAAACCACATAACCATTGTAACAAATGTGGTTACGAAGCTGGGGGAGTGGGTCTATGTAGCATAGCCACATAAAGGGTTTTTTTTTTATATAGGCTTTGTATAAGCAGATTACCAAAAAAAGAGGGAAAACTGCAGTGCCTTTTAAAAACGCACCAGTTGGATTATCACCCCCGGTGTGCTTCACCACTTCACTCCAGCTCCAAAATCGTGCTCCCAGATTATTACCATCACTTCCGGTGAGGCCGATCCAGCTCTACCATCACACTCCGTTGTATATTTTTTGTAAATATTATTATTATTAGTTTTTTGCTGTTTTTTGGTGCACCTATTTGGTTTCGTTAATGTTTAATACACTTTAATACACTGCTGTTTACCATTGGTGTTGGTGTCTTTTCTTGTTCTGAGCGGCTAGCGCTTCACCAGAGGCTAGATAAAAGAACCTGTTTAGTGTAACCAGGTTATTAAATTATCCGATCGTTACATCATGTTAATAAAAACAATACACAATACATAGAAAAAAACACAAGATACAAGAACAGATTAAATAAGGACAGTATAGAGAGTATGTAAACAAATCCACAATATACATATATAAGTGTGATGTTGTAAACAGCAGGAATGTGAACAAATGGAGTTGTGATGTATGGCTTCATACAATATGCAATATAAAGTACAAGAAGTAAGAATATTGTTGTCTGCAATACCACACACAATGTGCATCACATATGGAAATAAGTGAAGCACTGCTGTTCATAAAATATTGTATTTTCAGTAGTGATTTTCTTGGCTGTTGTCTGGTTTTGTTAAGACAGAGTTTATGTTGATCTCCCATTTCAAATTTTGGGAAATGGTAGTCCCCAGATACTTAAAGGTCTCCACATATGGCACAGGGTTGTTGGATATTTTTGAGGGAGAGCAGAGCTGTGGAGTGTCTCATAAAGTACACTGCCATCCACAGTTTTTAATGTGTTCAGCTTATGGTTGTTCTGACTGTAATAGAGCTCCAGGTCCTCAACCATCTGCTGACATGCACTCTTTTGGGTTTACAATATGCTGAGAGGGGAAGAGGATTTCCATGATTATTGTGTTATATGCCAAGATGACGTAAAAAATAAGATGTGATACATATATCACTCAGGAAATTTAAGGTGCCGCAGGATGTAGTGCAGAACCATGTTGACTGGGTCATGTCACAGCTGTGTCATTATGTTGTCTTGATTACCCTCTAGGTAACACATCTCCTGTTATACTGAACTTCCAGTCTTACACATTATTATGCTGAGCAATCCCTGCTATCCGTTATCACCCAGATGAGGATGGGTTCCCTGTTGAGTCTGGTTCCTCTCAAGGTTTCTTCCTATTACCATCTCAGGGAGTTTTTCCTTGCCACCGTCGCCCTCGGCTTGCTCATCAGGGACAATCTTATCATTTTGATTCATATACATTGCATAAAAACTTACTTCTTTTTACTGTGTAAAGCTGCTTTGCGACAATGTCAATTGTTAAAAGCGCTATATAAATAAAATTGACTTGACTTGACATTATAGTTAAATATGACTTAGCATTTGGATTGAATATTTTACCAATCTTGCTGGGTTAAATAAATAACCCATTATTGCTGGTCCAATATTTATCCAGCAGCTGGGTTAAAAACAACCCAGTTTGGGTTGTTTTTAACCCAGCATTTTTTAGGGTGTACATTCATTTAATATTTAACAAATGATCACCTTGGGATTATATGATTTTGTCTGACATTTTTGTCAAAATTGAGTTTTTCACATTTTCTTATTTTGTGACATTATGTGAAGTTGTGTGCATTTTGCATCTTTTTTGAAAAAATTAAAAAATCAAATGGAATGCGTCAACCCAGCAAGAGTGTTAATTTTACCCACTGGTTGGGTCAAATAAAATAACCCAGCACTTTAAAATTTAACCCAGCTAGAGTGTCAATTTAACCCACTGGTTGGGTCAGATAAACCACCAAGAATTCTGGGTTAAATGGTACAACCCAGCACTTGGGTCAAAACAACCCAACGCGTGTTCTGTCCAATAGTGACCCAGCAGCTGGGTTATGGTTGGGTTGTTTTTTAACCCAGCAATTTTTAGAGTGTGCATTGATGGATGGATGTTGTTGATAAATAATGATTATTATTATAATAATGACAATTAAATAAATAGTTGTCCAAAATGCTGCCTTTTGCGTTTATCTTTTCGGTTTATTATACACCTCTGCACCACGTATTATAATAAATAGTTTTAAATGTTAAAGGTACCATAGCAAGAGAAAAATATATAATAATTTTATATATACATGTGTGTGGTGTTTACGCTGTAATTTGGTCATGTTCACCCATGGGGTAAACATATGTGGCATTTAATAGCATTCGCTAGTTATCAAGTTGATATACAGGTCAATCTGCATTTAACAGAATCTCTCTAAGTAAGTAAATAAATAATGAATAATCATAGTGTCACCAGTGACATGTGTGTGTGTGAAATGTATTTATATATGTGGCATTTTAATTAAAATCCAACATTTTAATGGTTTGTGATTGGTACATGGGCGTCAACTCACACATTCTGTAATATTCCATTGTCATTCATATTGCCGCTGTTTTAGAGACTTCACTAAAGCATTCGCTAGTTATCAAGTTGATATACAGATCAATCTGCATTTGAAAATATTCAGTAAATTCCAACTATGAAGTCTGATTTAATTTGCTGGGGAAATAAAATTTGGGCAGAGACGTCTGCTCTGCCTTGTTAATTCATCTAAAACCCCCCTACAGTATTTGCCAACTGCCACCCAGTTGGATAAATTCACACCTATCTTGAATGAAAGGTGAGAAGAGATTCAGCAGAATCTTCTGACACTGTGCTTGCTCTGAAGGACTCTATTCAACAAGAATATAGAGAATATAATTTGTATTTATAATAATAAAATAAGGACTTTATCTAAAAGCCAGAGCAAATTTCTCATTCACAGCTGAAGTAGTTAAATATGCCTATACTGTATATACGTAGGTTATATTTTAAAAGTACAATTGCAAGTAAATTACAAACTGCATGTAATGTAAAATATGAATAAAACAGTATTAGCCACACATATATAATATGGTAGTATATACTGTACAATGAAAAAGCTATTTACACATGAGTGCTCAAATGTAAAGCAAACGCAATTATTAATTTATTGTGTATGTAGCGGTTTTACTCTGGTTGTGTAGTTTTTTTTTTTCCCTCTCTATTAACGAAGCAATGATGACAAGGATGATCTTGATATCTCTTTTTTTATTCTGCAGAAACACAGAGCACATGTAAAATAGTGCACATCACAACCGTCTCTCTCCTCAATCGTACTCGCATTAGCAGAGCGAGAGACCACACACCCAGCCTCTCTGGCGGCAAAAGTAAATCTAACATAATATACGTAAAGTAATCAGTGCAAAACATTGCATGACAAAAAGAACAAAATAAAACAAAATACAAGTTAGACAATAAAATACATAAGTATAACAGGTATACCATTAAATATGCATATTAAAATATATAATAACCAATAGTAGCAATAAGTATATGAAATTTATACCAGATTCATGAATATTATATCAGCCATTATTGTATATATATATATATATATATATATATATATATATATATATAAAATAAATAAATTGTACAAAACTAATTGCACATCCAAATGTAAATCAAATACATCAAATAAACATTCAGAGTGTGTCTACACTTGTAGAAAGCTAATTTTCTTTTTATAACAACAAACCAATATGCATATAATGAAATAACATACCTGCAGAAACACAGAGCACATGTAAAATAGTGCACATCACAACCGTCTCTCTCCTCAATCTGCTCGAATAGCCAGAAAGCTAATAAGCTAAACAAGTCACAGTAAATTCATATAAAATAAACAGCCAGCTTCATAACATCAGAGCTTTGCATCAAAATGTCTTCTTTTTTTCTTTCTTTCATGAACCAACATATTAACTTTTTTTTTGTGAACTCTAATAGGTTTTTTGGAACTCTTACCGTACTCGCATTAGCAGAGCGAGAGACCACACACCCAGCCTCTCTGGCGGCAAAAGTAAATCTAACATGCCGCTGCGCAGCACGAGGCATCCTGTGCGTCGCTAAAATGTGCTCTACCTGACACAAACGCTGCATATATGGTTCCGCATGGTATAACTTATTTGCATTTTGTTTTATAAGATGCTGTGTATAAACACACAACCAGCAAAAAGTTTTGTGAAGTTCACATAAATTGGTTTACAATTATTAACTTGGCTACATACTCCCCCCTGAACTTCACAAAATTTGTTCATAAAGGTAAGTATCTATTATAATCCTTGCAGAGCTCAACTGTCAATTAATACACAAGTCACAGCAGCACATGCCTCCCACTTAACAGAGAAAGTGATCCAAATGGGTTGATCAGGCCCATTAAGATCCACTCGCTAATAAATTGCCTTAAACACCATTATATAAAAGACTTCGGACATCAGACAGTAATACATAACCTTCTAATCTCATGCACTTCGAAAAGATAGACTCACTCATATGAATTCAACCAACTTATGACAACAGGGATTTTGCAAACTCACTGACAGAACTTGTTGTCTTTACGCTTTGTGTCATGTTCTGAATCAACCTATTCACAGGCTTCACAAATCTACCAAACCTAGTTCTGACTCGAAACGATGCCTGATTAAAAGATGAATCCACGGTTTCAGAGGGCATAATCTCGTTGTTAACCGAACCTCTCTCTGACTCAGATGCTATGTTGTCACAATCTGTCCCTGCATTACCTGAACGGATGGAAACATTATCAAGAGAGGCAGATACATCCCGTACTGCAGAAAAATCAGCCTTCAAGGGATCTGGGTTCACTGCCAATGAGACAACACTCTCTGACTCAGAAGGAACACTATTGGAGACATCACCTGGAGTGGTCTCTGCGACCCAACTAGCAGTTCGATCTCCATTGTTGCATAAGGTACGGGTACTACATTATCGCTCAATGCTGCTTCACTGCTGGTGCCATTTGGATCACTGTCATCACTGAATGAGGGATCTAGTTCTCCAACCTCAATCGGCAAGAAGTTAGCTTGAAGAAGCAAGTTCCTGTGGACAATCTTTTCTTGTCCAGTATTTGCATTGCGGATACGGTAAATGTGACATTGAGGATTTAGATCAACAACAATGTAGGGTGTGGACTCCCATCTGTCTGCAAGCTTTCGCCGGCCACGTTCTCCTTTATTTGCCAGCAAAACCTGGTCACCAATTTCAATTTTACATCCCCTTGTTTTCTTATTATACAGTTCGGCTTGCCGTCTTTGGCTGGCTTCGGCATTCTTTTGAGCAAGAGACAAAGCTTCCTTTAAGTCGTCCCTCACCCGTCTAACATACACATCATAATCGGCAATGACACAATCCCTTTCTACACTACTGAACATAACATCCACAGGAAGCTTGGGAATTCTGCCCTACATTAAGTAGAACGGTGCGTAGCCAGTTGACTCATGGGCGGTGCAATTATAAGCAAAGGTCAAAGTCTGCAACATCTGGGGCCACTTTTGCTTACTCCTAGGTGGCAATGACCTTATCATGTTACCCAGGGTCCGGTTAAATCGTTCGACATGGCCATTGCCCATTGGATGATATGCTGTTGTTCTGGACTTTTTAACACCAGCAATTTCCAAAAGATCATGCATCAGCTGACTTTCAAAGTTGGCACCTTGATCCGAATGGATCCTTTCCGGAAAGCCAAAGATACAGAAGAACTTTTCCCAGAGCATCTTTGCCACCTGCTTTGCAGACTAGTTTCTACATGGGAAGGCACAAGCCAACTTAGTAAAATGGTCAGTTATGACTAGCACGTCTACATTACGACCACTGCAATTCTCTGCAGACCAGAAATCTATGCAGACCAATTCCAAGGGGCATGATGTTTTAATGCTCTCCAGGGGAGCTCTAGCTTCCGGCTTAGGTGTCTTGCTCACTACACATCGCTTACAACATTTAACATGCTCTCGCACATCCCGTTCTAAACTGACCCAGAAGAACCTTTGTCTTGCAAGGAACAAAGTCCTGCCCTGACCTTGATGCCCAGCATCATCATGAATTCCCTGAAGAACCTGTCTTACAAGGGAAGCTGGAACGACATATTGCCATCTCCTCTTACCCATCAAGACATCCTTGGACACTCTGTACAGTACTCCATCGAGCATCTTAAGCTTCTCCCACTGTTTCAGGGTTTTGAGCACATCAAATGTTTCTTTTGCTCTTTCGCGTCTGGATGGCTTCCTTCCTCTACTCACGTAGAGTAGGACTCTTGACAAGACCCTATCACCTTGCTGCTTCTCTTGCAATTCACTCAGGGAACCATATGTCTCTGACATCAGCCTCTGGCCAACACTTTGATGGACAAAAGGTTGTCTGCTTAGTGCATCAGCGACAACATTTTTGCTGCCAGGTATATACTGAATACTAAAATTATATGGGGCTAGCTTGGACACCCACCTCTGCTCGCATGCGTCAAGTTTGGGTTTTGTCAGAATGTACGTTAACGGATTATTATCTGTCCAGACAGTGAAGTTGTGGCCTTTCAGCCAATGACTAAATTTGTCGCAGACTGACCACTTCAACGCCAGAAATTCCAGACGATGGGCAGGGTACTTGGTTTGTGCACAACTGAGGGCTTTGCTAACGAAGGCGATGGGACGAACTTTTGTTTCACCATCCGGTACTTGTGAGAGTACGGCCCCTAACCCATCTAAAGATGCATCTGTAGACAAGATGAATGGCCTGCTAAAATCCGGGTGAGCCAGTACGACGGACTCTAATAGAACTGACTTCAATTTCTGGAACGCTTCACTATGTTCTTGCTTCCAGTCACCAGGTTTCAGCTTTTTAAAACGTACATCACCCCTCAAAGAGGTCTTTTTCCCCTTTGGTGCAGCTGTTAGACTGAACAAAGGCTTTGCGATGCTGGAGCAGTTTGGAATAAACTTCTGGTAATACATCACCATCCCCAGGAATGACCTTATTTTCTTCTGCGAGGGTGTTGATCCATCTGCCATCATAAGGTCTCCTTCAGACACAGCTGATATGGCACTAACCTTATCTGGATCCGTCGCCACCCCGGTGCTGTCAATAATGTGGCCCAGAAATTTCACGGTTCTCCTGAGAAAGTGGCATTTCTTAGGGGCCAATTTAAGTCCATGTGCCCTGAGCCTAGTAAACACAAGCTCCAGTCGCTTGATGGCTTCCTCTTCATTAGGAGCATACACCAGAAGATGGTCTAGATAACAGAGCAGTGTGAGGAAATTCTGGTCCCCAAAGATGTTGGTCATGAGCCTCATAAAGCTGGCTGGACTGTTACAAAGTCCCTGTGGCAGACGATTAAATTCATATAGGCCCATAGGAGTCGTAAAGGCAGTGAACTTTTTATCTTCCTCAAACATGACGATATTATAAAACCCTGAGGTCAAGTCCATTGCACTAAAGAAGCCATTACCTCCCATTACCTACTAGCAGTCTGCCTGATGAGGTAAGAGGTGGGCATCCTTAACAGTCCGGGTGTTCAGCCAACGGTAATCCACACACACTCTAAGATCTCCAGTTTTCTTCCATACTAACACAAGTGGTGAAGCCCATTCACTATAAGACTTGCGAATAATCTCCTGCTCCTCCATCTCTGAGAGTACACTCCTCAACTGATACTGGGCTGGAGGGACACGTCGATAAGGAAGCCTGAAGGGTCGATCATCCAAAAGATGGATGCGATGGATAAAATCCTTGGCCTTCCCACAATCCAACTTGTGCTTTGAAAACACATCCTCATGCCTCTCGATGAGCTGCACTAACGGACTTTTCCAATAAGAGGACACTTCACACGATTCAATATCTAGGTCTCCAAGATTGCATTTCTGCAAGCTTTCATAGAGATCGGGTGTAGAACAACTTCCTCCATCATGACCAACACCTCCAATAATGCTTTGGCTCTGCACACTCACCATCTTACTTTGGTGATCAGGATACACATCAAGGTCCTCAACCGCCACAACCAGGAAAACATCAGCGATTTTGGAGTTCTTTCTCAGCGTTATCGGCTCATCAAGGGGGTTCATGATCCTGACCGGGACCCATCCATCACCAGACATGGAGGCTATAACTCTTCCCACAATGATGCTTTTCTTGTGGGTCTGTGCTTTGGGGGGCTCACTCATGATAGTGCTACCCATAGAAATAGGAACGTTTGCTGGAAGCCTGCCCCATACAAGGTGTTCTTGTTGGGGTAACAGAGTGACCGTCTGAGCCAGTTTTGCAGTGCCCACTATATCAGGGATCTCGCCACACTTCCACCTGTTAATACCCGACAGCATGTTTAAGAACTGCTCGATTTCGGGCTCTCCAGTCGTCTCAGGACGGTTCATGACGTTCCAATAGCCAGAGTCTTGCTTGATTTGGGGAAGCAAGAATTTTATGACATTTGTCCCTAAAATTAGTTGGTCCTTCTGTCCTGGCACAACCAGTGTAGGTACACTTACTAATTTGCCATACACATTCATTTTTAACTGGTACATCCCACGCGGTTTGACCTTAACACCACCACACCCAACAAGAAGAATATCTAACTGCGGCTGATCAACTTGCGCAGGCATACCCTTACTTAACAATTCACATTCTGTCTCTTCATTGATGGTGCAAGCCATAGATCCGCTATCTAGCAGTGCTTGGACTACGACACTATCATTTATAAGTACTGAGGTATAGAACAGACTATCTGACTTCTCTAGCTTGGTGATGTTTTGAAACAGGACGATATTGTTAGAGAGAGATTTACGACACTCTTCATAAACAAATCATCTTTAGCAAAGGTTTGATGCTGCACACTCACATAGTCCCCTCCCAGATGTGAGTGCATCAGTTTCCCTGAGCATGCTGATCAGGAGTAGATGGTGTGTCAGAATTAACAGCTTTGCGACATTGTCTTTGCTGATGTCCAATCTCGAAACATGACAAGCATCTCCTTTCTCTCATACAGTGCGAACGGGTAGAATGATTCCTATCACCACAGACTCTACATGGAGACACGCTGCACCACTGAGCTGCTCTTGGCTGTGAAACAGGAGCAGCGTGACTTGTACGCTCCAGCACCCGTTTTAGCATACTCAAGACACGCTCTAAAGTACCAGCTTCTGAAGTCCCAGACTCAGCAGATTTCGAAAGACTTTCAGGGACATAAACCAGTGCAGCTGGGTTCAAACACTCTTCCTTTGGAACAATGTGAGGGGGGTTTGACACTTTAGCTGCATTAATGTGGACAGAGTTAATTTCGTGTGTTACTAGCAGTCTCTTGGACTGAACATCCCTCTGGTGTTCATCAATGGCCTCCTGGATTTCTGTGACTGTCCATTTGCTAATAGGTTTACACCTAAATACACTGGAGAGGCTTGGTTCTGGACAGTTTCTAATGAACATCATCGCAATTTCTGAACTCATGTTCTCCATCTTTGCACCTTGTTTTTGCAAATGACTTGTCTGCTAACTCAGCAGCCACATTTAACCTGACCCAGTAGTCAACAGGGCACTCACTTTGTTTGGGTTGTGTCGCGTAAAAGTCAGCCAGAGGTTGGCATGATCCGGGACTTTCACTAAAGTAGCGCCGTAACACTTCATAGATGGTTGCGGAAGAGATGGCTTCACTAGGGCTACTCTTGAGTCTCACCTTAACAATGCTTTTGGCCCTGCCCAGTAAGTGGCTCAGTATTTCATCCACCTGATCTTTATCTGTGCAATCTGATTTGTGAAGATACAATTCCATTAACTCTATCCATTCCTGGACTGTGTATTTGTCAGTTACATCTCCTCTGAATATTGGGGGTTCTCTAACATCTGACTTTACAATTAAGCTAACGTTAGAGAAAGACCGACCTGTACTGGAGGGCTCTGAAGGTGAGACTGGATTAGTGGGGGTGACTGGGCTTTGACTAGCTAGCAGTCGGGTGGCAATGGAATCTCCTATCTGGCTGCCTATCTCACCAATAAGATCCCGCAACTGCTGTGTAACATTATCAGAGGCATTACTAGGAGTAGAAGTAGTTGGCCCAACAGGTTGATTTGTTAGAGTTTCAGAAAATTGTGGACTAAAATGTAGCATTCTAGGTTTACCAACAGCATGTTCCTCTACCCTCAGCAACCCTCTACCCCTCCCCAGGTATGGCGTCACCATTTCAGAATCGTTTCTAACCCCAGCCATCGTATTCATTTACAAAATGAAACAGACAAACAAAAAGAACTGACCTCAGAGAACGTCAGACAGATAATGAGGTGAAACCAACAGTACGGTGTAGAAAATCTGCAGAAAAGTCTCTTTCTTTAGTCACGTCTCCCAAGACAGCTACTTGAACGGCTGAAAAATCAATTCCTCAGTCTACACATTCAGCACTCAAACGTCAGAAGTCTGGAACAACTCCGGTGGTCAGCTGCGGCTGATCCAGTTGATCCGGGTCACGGCACCATTTTATGTAGCGGTTTTACTCAGGTTGTGTAGTTTTTTTTTTTTCCTCTCTATTAACGAAGCAATGATGACAAGGATGATCTTGATATCTCTTTTTTTATTCTGCAGAAACACAGAGCACATGTAAAATAGTGCACATCACAACCGTCTCTCTCCTCAATCGTACTCGCATTAGCAGAGCGAGAGACCACACACCCAGCCTCTCTGGCGGCAAAAGTAAATCTAACATAATATACATAAAGTAATCAGTGCAAAACATTGCATGACAAAAAGAACAAAATAAAACAAAATACAAGTTAGACAATAAAATACATAAGTATAACAGGTATACCATTAAATATGTATGTTAAAATATATAATAACCAATAGTAGCAATAAGTATATGAAATTTATACCAGATTCGTGAATATTATATCAGCCATTATGTGTATATATATATATAAATAAATTGTACAAAACTAATTGCACATCCAAATGTAAATCAAATACATCAAATAAACATTCAGAGTGTGTCTACACTTGTAGAAAGCTCACTTTCTTTTTATAACAACAAACCAATATGCATATAATGAAATAACATACCTGCAGAAACACAGAGCACATGTAAAATAGTGCACATCACAACCGTCTCTCTCCTCAATCTGCTCGAATAGACAGAAAGCTAATAAGCTAAACAAGTCACAGTAAATTCATATAAAATAAACAGCCAGCTTCATAACATCAGAGCTTTGCATCAAAATGTCTTCTTTTTTTCTTTCTTTCATGAACCAACATATTAACTTTTTTTTTTTGTGAACTCTAATAAGTTTTTTAGAACTCTTACCGTACTCGCATTAGCAGAGCGAGAGACCACACACCCAGCCTCTCTGGCGGCAAAAGTAAATCTAACATGCCGCTGCGCAGCACGAGGCATCCTGTGCGTCGCTAAAATGTGCTCTACCTGACACAAACGCTGCATATATGGTTCCGCATGGTATAACTATACATAGCATCTTATAAAACAAAATGCAAATAACAAAACACACAACCAGCAAAAAGTTTTGTGAAGTTCACATAAATTGGTTTACAATTATTAACTTGGCTACATGTACAGTCGTGGCCAAAAGTTTTGAGAATTACATAAATTATTATTATTAATAATGAATAATAATTTAATATAAAAATGTAAACTAAATACACAGGTAATTTTTTTTTGCCAGACTGCCTGCTTATGTACAGTCGTGGCCAAAAGTTTTGAGAATTACATAAATATTGGAAATTGGAAACGTTGCTGCTTAAGTTTTTATAATAGCAATTTGCATATACTCCAGAATGTTATGAAGAGTGATCAAAGGAATTGCATAGTCGTTCTTTGCCATGAAAATTAACTTAATCCCAAAAAGAAACTTTCCACTGCATTTCATTGCTGTCATTAAAGGACCTGAAGAGATCATTTCAGTAATAGTCTTGTTAACTCAGGTGAGAATGTTGACGAGCACAAGGCTAGAGATCATTATGTCAGGCTGATTGGGTTAGAATGGCAGACTTGACATGTTAAATGGAGAGTGATGCACATGAACTGTTTTCTCTCCTTCCTTCTGGAAAAAGGTTCAGATGCCTAAAAACCAAGAGCAGCAGGCTGAGGAACAGTTTTTACCCCACAGTGGTTACCTAACTGAACACAAATTCACTGTCCCCCTTACATAGACGGTACCACCATCATTGATAACCAACATTCCTGTTTAATACCTTTGTAAATACTTCCCGTTCATTCATTTGTACAGTCTGCACATAAACTGTATACTAATATGTGTATATTCATATATGTAGATGTGTGTATAGGTATACTCTGCATTCCCATCCAGCGGCTAAATTACTCATATTTATTCATATGTATATTCATACTATTGCACATAATGTAAATTCACCTATATATAGTTTCTGTATATCTTTATTCCACATATTTATAATCAGAAATATCTGTAGATGTACAACTATTCTGTACATTAATTTATCCATCTATGCTCACTTTACACTGTATATTCATGTACATATATATATATATATTTTTTTCTTTCTGTAATACAATTTATACATAGACCTTACTTCTATCATACAAGTTTTTATAGATCTGTATATATGTTTATATTGCACTGCTAACTTGCACTTCTGGTTAGATGCTAACTGCATTTCGTTGCCTTGTGACTATGTGCAATGACAATAAAGTTGAATCTAATCTAATCTAATCTAAATCATTGTTCTTTCATTGCTAACCATGGTGACCTGCAAAGAAACGCGTGCAGCCATCATTGCGTTGCATAAAAATGGCTTCACAGGCAAGGATATTGTGGCGATTAAGATTGCACCTAAATCAACAATTTATAGGATCTTCAAGAACTTCAAGGAAAGAGGTTCAATTCTTGTTAAGAAGGCTTCAGGGCGTCCAAGAAAGTCCAGCAAGCGCCAGGATCGTCTCCTAAAAAGGATTCAGCTGCGGGATCGGAGTGCCACCAGTGCAGAGCTTGCTCAGGAATGGCAGCAGGCAGGTGTGAGCACATCTGCACGGACAGTGAGGCCAAGACTTTTGGAAGATGGCCTGGTGTCAAGAAGGGCAGCAAAGAAGCCACTTCTCTCCAAAAAAAACATCAGGGACAGATTAATCTTCTGCAAAAATTATGGCGAATGGACTGCTGAGGACTGGGGCAAAGTCATATTCTCGGATGAAGCCTCTTTCCGAATGTTTGGGGCATCAGGAATAAGGTTTGTCCGGAAAAGAAAAGGTGAGTGGGAGTGGGCTCACTCACAATTTTGCCCAAAAACACAGCCATGAATAAAGAATGGTACCAAAACACCCTCCAACAGCAACTTCTTCCAACAATCCAACAACGGTTTGGTGAAGAACAATGCATTTTCCAGCATGATGGAGCACCGTGCCATAAGGAAAAAGCGATAACTAAGTAGCTCGGGGACCAAAACATTGAAATTTTGGGTCCATTGCCTGGAAATGGGATCTTAATCCCATTGAGAACTTGTGGTCAATCCTCAAGAGGCGGATGGACAAACAAAAACCCACTAATTCTGACAAACTCCAAGAAGTGATTATGAAAGAATGGGTTGCTATCAGTCAGGATTTGGCCCAGAAGTAGATTGAGAGCAGCCCAGTCGAATTGCAGAGGTCCTGAAAAAGAAGCGCCAACACTGCAAATACTGACTCTTTGCATAAATGTCATGGAATTGTCGATTAAATCCTTTGAAACGTATGAAGTGCTTGTAATTATATTTCAGTACATCACAGAAACAACTGAAACAAAGATCTAAAAGCAGTTTAGCAGCAAACTTTGTGAAAACTAATGTTTGTGTCATTCTCAAAACTTTTGGCCACGACTGTATATTTAACTTAATTCAGCCATTTAAGTTACATGAGAAAATAACATGCCTACCAGCCCACTATTATTTTCTGTTCAAATTTAAAGATGCACACGCGTGTGCAAAAAGACAAAGTACAACAAAGAATACGAAAGTGTATAATTTTTAACAAAGTTAGCCTAAAACAATATTGTCTCCAATGCTGAAGCAAACATTATTTTGTTTTTGTTTTAGTCTTCTCGCTGAATACAGCGCGCTCCGAGGTGAACACATGCAGACCCCCAGTTACTGTAAGCCCTCTTCTCACCTTTCATTCACAATAGGTGTGAAGTTATCAAACCGGTTTCACTGATTGGGAAATTGGCAGAATTGAGGGGAACACAATGTACTGAAGCTCAGCACGTCTTATTTCCTTGTTTTAATCTGTAATATTGTGAAATAATAAGTGAAATGTATTTCACGTATATGCTTAAATATTCCTTTTTATTTATGGACATGTGTATTATGTTTGATCTGTATTATTGCGTGACGCGATGACTTTCTGGCATTTTTATCGATAAATCGCATGGGTTTATCAGCCTTTTCATCAAAATGCTGCCTTTTGTAAAGTGAAAATTTACGGACAAATAAAAAAAAATTCACAACCACATTCCAGCTATTATTTCCAGCCATGGTCAAATAATGGATGAAATGCTGGACACAAACAACAAAAAAAACATTATGTTTATTATTATAAAAAGCCCGAAGCACTTCGTGTGTATATAAGAATATTTACAAATAATTCATTCATGCCTTCTGATGATGCTCAATGTCGACACATTTTTACATTTTAACAAAGATATGTTGGCATATTCACGAATCAGGACTTTCACATAGTTAACACTAACTGAACAACAGGTCTTCACTTCGTAATACACCTGTCCATAAGAAGGAATATTTAGGCATATACGCTAAATATATTTCACTTAAATATTACAGATTAAAACAAGAAAAGAAGACGTGCTGAGCTTCCGTTCATACAAAATGTCTAGGAAGGAAACGGTTGTCGTTATTTTACAAAATCTGAACATATTCAATAAATTTGTGAATTACACAAAGTATCTGTATTGACGAGGGTCGCGTGAGGGGCAGAGCCGCGCTTAAACTGTTCAGAACAGGCCCCGGCGCGGCCATTTATACACGCGGTTGCCAGACAGCGTGCTGTTAAAAGACGGAGGCAAAGTCCAAGCCTTTGTCTGTCTCAAACTCTGGCGAGAGGGAGAACGGCACGCTGAACTGTTCTGGATGGCTTGTGGGTAAAAACTGTTACATAGTCTGGATGTGAGTGCCCGAATGCTTCGGTACCTTTTTCCAGATGGCAGGAGAGTGAAGAGTGTGTGTGATGGATGTGTCCGGTCAGCCACAATGCTGGTGGCTTTGCGGATGGAGCGTGTGATGTAGATGTCTTCGATAGAGGGGAGAGAGACCCCGATGATCTTCTCAGCTGTCCTCACCATCCGCTGTAGGGTCTTGCGGTCTGACATTATTTTGTTTTGGGTTTTATTAATTTGGTTTTGAACTTGTGATTTTGTTTTGGGTTTTGTTAATTTGTTTTGCACTTCACGGCCACCGTAAAAAACACAACCCTGCTGAAAAAAATAGCATAGACCAGCATAGCTGGTTACCATTATACCAGCATATGTTGTGTTTTGGTGCTGGGATGCTGGTGACCAGCATACATTTTGCTGGTATGCTGGTGCTGGTATGCTGGTCACTTTACTGATGCTGGTCCACACCATACTAGCATACATTTTGCTGGTATGCTGGTGACGAGCATTACAGTGCCATGATACTATGCTGTTCACCACACCATCTAATGTTGGTATGGTATAAAAGCCTGAATACATGGAAGATTGTCATCCAATATGTAAAATATAAAACAGAATCAGTATAAAATCAGCTTTATTGGCCAACAAAAACAATATTACCATTGTGTAATATGTAACAATATATACAATATGCTCATTTGTAACAATATGATAATTTAACAATAAACAACAAATAAGTTTTAAAAAGAAAATACTAACAAAAACAAAATATGAGACCAACCTCTCAGGGACACTTTCACACAGTTACTTTCACACCACAGGAGTGTAAATGAGTGAGCTTGGCCCTCACTCTTTATTTAGGGGTCTACAGGTTTATGGGCCCTGAAGTAGTTTTGACATGTCCTGACATTTGTGTATTTTTCTTACTTATAAACATATAAATGTAACCTCTTTCACCTAGTGCAAAGTAAATGTCCAGGATTGAGGGAAGAGGGACACAGATGATCTTATACACAGAAGGCACATTTATGGCATACTGTAAATATGACCATGCAAACAGACATTCAGGGTACAACAGTGGGAACAGGAACAGTGCACTATGAAGAAAGGGTGTTAGGTTTGTAAAAGCCAACTTTTACACCCTATACACAGTCATACATCTTTGTGTCTCTCTCGAAAAGCAGTTCTTGTTTAACTCAAGACACTAATGAACATCGCATACCTGGCATTTCCATGGTGTTTATGGCTGCTTAACATAAAGTGATTTGCAATTCACACAGACCCTGTGACCAGCAGTGGTAACATTCCTGGCATCTGAGGTCAGTCCATGTGCTGGTTGTGCGCAGTCACAAGTGAAGCCTTATCGTGTGGCCAACCGCTTAAAAAAATACAAGCGATCCATCCCAGACCCCAGTCGTAGTTCAGGTTCCCATGACATAGTGATGGTCCGTCTGTATCTTGCCTGCTTGTTTGCATTTGGTCTCTATAAAACAGATGGCTGATCATTTTCATGGTCACAACGATTTATAAAAAAGGAAAAAGAAACATAAGCATGATGATTATAAAATTACTGTCAATAATCATCAATAACTATTGACCATGCATAAAGACAACACAAACTTTTGCAATGTTATACAACAATTTATACTTTTTGCATTACGATTTACATTTACAACTTAATATCACAGACATCTGTAAGCTACATAAGGTGGCATTTTAGGCACCAGGACCTAAAGTGTTTGTGCTAAATAACATTATAGATAGCAGTGTCATAAGCTAACCAAAAACTGAACCAAATAGCTACCATAACATGAAGCTATCCAAAATTAGGTGAATATAACATAAACATTTACACCACAGCTGATACTGACAACCATCTGTAATCTACATACTGTAAGGCGTTAGCTTAGCCACCTGTGAGCTAACCCATTTGTGCTAAGCTACATAAGGCAGTATGTTAGCATGATTTAGCAGTGTTATCTACATGCTAACCAAACCATGTAAGTGACATTAAACGACAATGTTTCACATAAACTGGCAAAAGCGTGTGAGAAAATGAGGAAAAATAAATTAATATTGGTTTATATATTCAGAATAAGGATTATATAAGATTTAAAAACTTACCCATGGTAACAGCTTGCTGTATTCTCCTCCTTCGTTCTCTGTTGACGTCTCAGTGTTGTTCTGAGGTAAATCTAAACTCCTCCCACTGTCCAGAACATTCTGTAGAGCTTCAGAAACCTGTACAGCACGTAACATCTTCCACACGGGAGAATTATCGGATCTACTGTATGTATGTGTGTGTGTGTGTGTGTTTGGGGCATGCCCTTGTATGTAGATTACCCTGACTGTTTCCCTGTGAACAGCGTGTGGGCGTGTCCTGTACTGACACACACGCACAGACGCTCTCTCCCCTTTTCACCCCCTCTTTGCCTTCACAAACACACAGAAACTCTGCTCTGTCACGATTCTTTTCAAAGGTAAGGTGCTGGTTCATTTGTTTGGGTTTTTTTTTTTACTTTACAGCAGTGATTCCCTTAGTATGTGCTCACACCAGGTCAGAGAGATTTTTTTTTTCCCTGTTAAAACGGTGTTTCCGTTTTTTGTGTGTCCGTTTGTTGTAAAACTTAAGTGATTCCTTTAGTATGCGCTCATGCCTCGCTTTTTTCCATTAAAACGATGTTTCCGCTGTGTTTATGCGCTTGTTGTGAAACTTAAAAAGTGAGTCTGTTAATATACACTCATGCCAGTCTCAGAGAGATTTCTTTTTTTCCTGTTAAAACGGTGTTTCCGTTGTGTGTGTGTGTGTGTTTGTTGTGAATCTTAAAAAGCGAGGTGGGGAGAGGGAGGAGTAGTGTTACTGTGTAAAACGAGGCGAGGGAAGGGGCTAATTCCACACACACACACACACACACACACACACACACACACACACACACACACACACACACACTTGCCTGTGCGCACCAACGGAAACACTTATCTGTCAGGATTTATTTGTACTTTTTTTTAAAGGTAAAGTGCAGATTAATTTGTTTTATTTTCATTTTATAGATTGTATTAATTATTTTTATGTATTTATTTTTTGGGGCTGTGGAACGAATAATTTGAGTTTTCATTATTTCTTATGGGAAATGATGATTTGGTTTACGAGTGTTTTGGAATACGAGTCCACTTCCGGAACGAATTATGCTCGTAATCCAAGGTTGCACTGTATATAGATATATAGAAATGTGGATATCTGTTTGTTCATTTTAGTTCGTTTTAGTGACGCGTTTCAAAAAGATTTTCGGGGAGACGGCAGAAAGCGCACCCTGTTTATTTTCTTTATTTTACAAAAGCACAATGTTTTATTAATATGTGAGAGTACATTAACAAATAAAGACATAAATCGATGCATTACATGTATGTGTATGGTTAAAAATGATGGAACATTTTAAGTTATTTTGACGGTTACCATAAAAAATGCAAGTGGTCCCATCGCCAAAACAGCTGACCCCATGATGCTAGTGCTGGTATGCTGGTAACCCTGCTGGTATAATTGCTGGTCAAGCTGGTGACCAGCTCTGATGGTCTATGCTGTTTTTTTTATTGTTTGTGTTGTGTTTTTAGACACCCCACAGATATTTAATAAATGTAAAATAATGTATTTACACGTTTTTGGTAAATGGATTATTTTTGCTTCTTGTATGTAAATGCATTTTAAGATAACACTACACGGTCCATGTATTTACATCACACATTATTTTCAGTACCAGCTATTAAAAAACAAGATAATGAGCTAAAATGGTAACCAATTTTAACTAACAAAACCTTGCTGGTTTTCCAGCATATAAATCATGCTGGCCTATGCTGGATTTTTCAGTAGGCATGCTGGTCTTCAATCAGTTATGCTGGTTCACCAGCTAAACCAGCATCAGACCAGCACTAACCAGTATTAACCAGCATAGGCCAGCATATAAATCATGCTGGTCTATGCTGGATTTTTCAGCAGGGAACCCCCTCTCAAATAAATCCTCAATACATCCGCTCAATACAACGCGACAGCGCGCTCCGAGGTGAACAGATGCAGACTTATGTAGCTTAGCACAAACGGGTTAACTCACAGGTGGCTAAGCTAACGCCTTACAGTATGTAGATTACAGATGGTTGTCAGTATCAGCTGTGGTGTAAATGTTTGTTATATTCACCTAATTTTGGATAGCTTCATGTTATGGTAGCTATTTGGTTCAGTTTTTGGTTAGCTTATGACACTGCTATCTATAATGTTATTTAGCACAAACACTTTAGGTCCCGGGCGTTACTGTAAGCCCTCTTCTCACCTTTCATTCGTGATAGGTGTGAAGTTATCAAACCGGTTTTACTGATGGGGGAATTGGCAGAATTGAGGGGTTTAAAAAGAATTAACAAGACCGAGCAGACATCTCTGCCTAAAATGTCAGAAAAACATAAACATAAATAGAAACAAATAAAATGTTTAATGGTATCAATTAAATCAGACTTCATAGTTGGATTTGATACTTTGAGTGTAATTCATAAATTTACTGAATATATTCAGATTTTGTAAAATAACGAAACCAGTTTCCTTCTTGGACCTTTTGTCCGCATCACAATGAACTGAAGCACAGCACGTCTACTTTCCTTGTTTTAATCTGTAATATTTAAGTGAAATACATTTTGCGTATATGCTTAAATATTCCTTTTTATTTATGGACAGGTGATGTATGTCTGATCTGCATTATTGCAAGAGGCGATGACTTTCTGGGGGAGTATGTCTGCATCTTTTGTAAAGTGAAAGTACAAGCCGCGGGTTCATGCACGCTGATGAACAGCTTTATTTCAGTCATTTATTTCAGTTATTTCAGTGAACTGATCTTCAGTAACGCTTTTAGGCTGATCGCCTCCATGCCACGCCACACTGATACAGTAATTCATGCTACAGGACCCCCAACTAAGGTGCTTAAATAAACATAATTGTCAGAATTTGGACTGTATTGTAAACCTTTTTTTGACTGATATTAGGATTTATTATTTTGAGATACAGAATTTTGTAAACTATAATCATAAAAAAAGGTTTGAAATATTTTACTTTATTTATAATGAATCTAAAATATGATACTTTAACATTTTTAAGAAAATTCTGAAAATTAAATAACTTTTCACGATAGTCTAATTGGTTGAGATGAATTATACATGACCTTACAGCGCTGCAGCATTACTTACAAGAACATGGCCATTCATGCAAACAGTTACTAAAAAACATACAGTGGCTAAATGACAACTACAAAATACAACTAGTAACGTTACCTGGCTAAGCCTACACTGATATTTGCAGCCGGAATGGTCATAACCGGGCATGACAGTAAAGACTAGCTAAACGCTATGCATGCTATCGATAGTTAAAATGTTTTTAAATTATAAGATAAAAAAAAGAACGTAACTTCGCTAATTGACTTCCACTGTGCCGACAACAAGACAAAAAAATTAAACAGTACACTAAAATAACTCATACTGCCCTGTTAATGAATAAAACTAATTTAACTTACCCCATGGTCCATTCTCTTGACAGCACGCAATTCCTGCTCAATCTGCTCAGAGCCGTTTCTCCTGCTGCCAGTTAGTTAGAAGTGCCGCGTTCCGATCGGCAAGTGGTTCCCCGCGAAGTAAACTGCACAGGGAGCAAGGTAGCACTTTACTACCGTGTGGAAGTGTAACTAGTTCCGTTACACTTCCACACAGGTCCCATAAATCGTCAATCCATTGCTCTTACTGTGATATCCCGGATGTGAAGACCTGACTTTTTTCGACCTGAATTTGAAGGCTCGAATTTTGTCAACCTGAATTTTAACACCTGAATTTTTCCAACCTGAAATTTATTACCTGAATTTTTCCAACCTGAATTTTTTTCATTTAAAGCAAATTTCAAAGCTAAAAATTCAAACTGCTTTTTTGTGAAAGTTTTTTTTTTCAGTTCATGTTTTCAGTATGCTATTTTGTTTTGAGGAATTTTGGCACTCTTTATACTTCCATAAAGGGGCTCCTTACTTTAGCTTCACACACACACACACACATACACAGCGCCTGTGTGCACAAACGGAAACACTTATCTGTCAGATTGATTTTTACTTTCAAGGTAAAGTGCAGGTTAATTTGTTTTATTTTTACTTTATATTCTGTGTTAATTATTTTTATGTATTTATTTTTTTGGGCTGTGGAATGAATAATTTGAGTTTCCATTATTTCTTATGGGCAGATTTGGTTTACGAGTGTTTTGAAATACGAGCCCACTTCTGGAGCGAATTATGTTCGCATTCCAAGCTTCCACTCTATAAGAAGCCCAGCACAGATACTAGCAGCGCATAGAGGGCCAATAAAATAAAATAATTAAAAAGGCCCTACAGGCCTAAGATGAACAAGATAAGATAAGATCAGATAAGATCAAAGATGAACAGGACACACAAGCAAAATGTCAAGCAAATGCAAAAAGCAAAATGTCCAACGTTTTTGCAGACTTCCAGACTACAAGCTGCTATAGCTGCAGGGAACTGAGGAAAATGTAGCCAATGTTTGCAACTGCAACTGAAACAAGAATGAGGGAATGAAGCAGAAGCATTAGCAGAATTTTAAAACTGTTATGCTGTTGACTTTTTTCGTTTTGAAATTCTGTAAACAAGGGTGTCCGGCTTGCAGTGTAACACTGTTTTCATGTTGCTGTGATTTTAGCATGATGAACTGCCAATTCGACCGGTGTTACAATAGCAACTGCTTTGTCTAGAGTAAAGTTTGGCTCAAGCAAAAGCATTTCTCTGATTCTAGGATTAAGGATGCGTTCAATTAGCTGGTCACGAATCATCTTATCTGTGTTATTCTCAAATCCGCAAGGTCATGAAAATATGTCTCCCCACAACATTACATTTGAATGTAGTTTCTTGCAGGGGTCAGAAAATCCTTTATCATTCTGTACCCAGACAACAAAGTAAGGTAACTCTCTTTTGAACTTCGGGCCAAGTACTTCTAGTTGCATTTATTACCAGTAAGTAATTGTTAAACATTTGCATTAACATATCAAATGGTATCGCAGGCTCTCCTGGACAGGGTAAGAACACATGTAAAAGTACAAAAATAAAAACTGGGTCTTTTGTCACCAAAAATGTAGCGTGGACTTGAAGACAAACCAAAGAGGTGGGATATCCTCAATAAACTTAGTTTACTTAAAAGAACAAATTTACATTACAAATCTAAAAGAAGCAGCATGCAAGACATGTGAAACACACTACTGGATACTAGGCATGTTCCTGGTGGGCTGATGCACCTTGGTGCCAGTATATGTGTATATAATGTGTGTGTGTGTTTGTATTTGTGTGTGTGTCTGTGTATGTGTGTGTCTATATTTGTGTCTAACTATATTTGACTATTAATACATTCTATATTTACTACATGCAAAGTGAAATATTTCAAGCCTTTTATTTTTCTTAAAGTATTAGAATACAGTGGAACCTCTGTTTGCGAGTACTGCAGTTTGCGAGTGTTCCACAAGATGAGCAAAAATTTTTAATAAATTTTGACTCGGAAAATGAACAATTCTTGGTTTACGAGTACCGAGCATCATCTATCACGCATACGCTTCTTGTTTTGACGCCTATTGTCACGTGATCACAACTGAACCAATATTTTTTCTCTTTCTTGCGCTGCGGAATTGTGGGTAATTGTCTCCCCTGCTCGGTCTTAGTTCGCGTCTTTTACTGATATAATCAACATTTGCGCACGTGTGTACTGTTGACCACATGTGTGTGCGTAAAACATCTTTTATTTTGTGTTTGTATGTGTACAGCATGTGTGTACTGTTTATTATAACACGTGTGTGTGCGTGTGAAGTAAAAGAAAGTCTCATTAGAGAGGTTAAAGATCCATTTTCTCTCTCCCCCTCTTTATCAGCCTGCAGGTTGAGTGCGCGCACATCATTTGGCACCATGCACTACCCATAAAAGCCCCTACCCAGTTTTACTGTGTAAGACGAGAAGAGGGAGAGAGGAGGGGCTAATTACACACACACACAAACGCACACACACACAGTGCCTGCGCGCACAAACGGAAATGCTTATCTCTCAGGATTTATTTAGATTTTTTAAATAGGTAAAGTGCAGGTTAATTTGTTTTATTTTTACTTTATATTGTATATTAATTATTTTTATGTATTTATTTGTTTGGGCTGTGGGACGAATAATTTGAGTTTCCATTATTTCTTATGGTAAAGTGCAGGTTAATTTGTTTTATTTTTACTTTATATTGTATATTAATTATTTTTATGTATTTATTTGTTTGGGCTGTGGGACGAATAATTTGAGTTTCCATTATTTCTTAAACCAAGATATGATTTGGTTTACGAGTGTTTTGAAATACTAGCCCACTTCCGGAACGAATTACGTTCGTAATCCAATGTTCCACTGTATTTCTCAAGATCAATCACAAAAATAATTTACAATACTGAAAGTATTGAGTGCATAAATTAATATACTTTTTAGAACATGGACATTTCTGTATTGCAAATAATTTTTGGGATTAATTTTAGGAAGTATTATAATATTTTGAAAAAGTTTCTGCCATTTTTGGACAAGCAATGCAAAAAGTAAACATAATAAATTACTTAAAATTATTATCTGTTTTTCATTTATTGTGGCTTTGTATTCTCTTTGTGGTCTCTGTTTTCATGTCACTTTACATGTTTTTCCCCAACTTAGGCCAAGCCTGTCCAGTTTCTTTGCTTTGGGTCAGCACAGCCCTGGAATTTGTTCTTGTTGTTGTACTGTAGGCATTAGGTTTAGGTATCCTGGTGGGGAGAGACTGATGGAATTCTTCAACAGGTACCTATCAAGAAAGAAGAAGAGATTTTTTTCAAGAAAATGTTTTTTTTAAGTATAATTATCAACAAATTGCTAATGCAATTGATTTCTCCATTTATTTAACAGTTTTGCTGCATTTTCCTGCCTTTCCCAATTCTTTTACAACCACATGTCTCAATTTTCTTGGTGCTTGTTTTAATAAGGGCAACAAGCCTCTGCGAGCTATGAACCTCCTCAGGTACATGAGAATGGAGTCTGTATCAATGCTTGCTAGCAGTTCAATATGAATAGCTTTAGTGGTGAGGCATTTAAACACTATCCCCCATCGTTTCTCACATCTGCGTCCTATTTTAATCTGAAAGGGTCCAAAAACAGTCAATATCCGATGAATAGAAGGCGGGATGGAACAGTCTAAGATTAGACTGAGGAAGGTCAGCCATCATGGGGATTTCTGGTCTCCCTCTCCACCTTTTACATTCAAGACAGCTGCGTTGGTGTTTTTTCACTGCTTCTCTGCCTCTTATGATCCAGTATTTTCGTCGCAGCTCTGCGAACACACGTTCGGGTCCTGGATGTTACAAGAAGCTGTCGTAATGTTGAATCAGAAGCTTTGTAAGGGGGTGTGCAGGATCTAGGACAATAGGGTGAATCATGGCCGAGTCTAAGTGGTTACATCTGCGGAGACATCCACCTACCCTGATTACTTTGGCTTTATGGTCGTACTCTGGAGCTAAGGTAAGGAGTCGACTAGACTTAGGTAAGGGTTTACCTAGTAGGAGTTGGGCTGTTTCTCCTGGGAAACTTTCAGATTGAGCATGTCTCAGAAGTTCCTGCTCTGCTCTTGAGTAGTCGTCAGCGGAGAATTCACTTACATCTGTCGCCCCATTAAGGGGAAGAGAGTAAATTTCCATAAAATGTTATATTTATTAGAGTACATTGTTTTATTATATTGATGGATCTAAGATGGCGGTGCGGCAGTAGCACGCAGCGGCTATTGTATAAAAACAAACCCTAGCCGTCTGGCTCTTCACGTCCATCATCTTATTAAACATCTGCTCCCTGGACAATAAACTGGATTACATCTGACTCCAACAGACTAGACAGCGTGAGTTTAGGGACTGCTGCGTCTTTGTTTTCACGGAGACATGGCTCAGCGACAGAGTTCCAGATGCCGCCCTTCAACTAGACGGGCTAGTCTCGTTTTGCACCGACAGAAATGCAGCTCTGTGCGGTAATTAAATTAAATTAAATTTTATTTTATTTTATTTTATTTGTATAGCACTTTTAACAATTGTCATTGTCGCAAAGCAGCTTTACACAATAAAAAAATTATAAGAATGATCAAAATAATTATTCTTTTATAAGAGCTTTCAGTGTTTATAATTAACAAACAGGGTGGACTATAGATAAGTTTGAGTCTTTGCCTGCAACCCTTAACTTAAAGATTTTGTGTCTAATAAATGAAGAGCAATATACTTATTCAACTAAGAAATGACTTTTTGATGTCAGAAATCTGCTTGCATATCTGCTTGCATAATGTGCACATCAGTCAAAAATGTCAGTACTAAAGCATTAATTTGGACATTTTGGCGAAATGTGTGGTCTGTCTTGTGTGTTTACATCAACACGGAATGATGTAAGAACTCTGCTAGTTTCTAGCTTTTGCTCATCGCCGCTGGAGATTGTGACTGTCAGATGTAGACCTTTTTATTTACTGCGGGAATTCATCACCGTTTTCATTATCGGAGTATACATCGCTCCTAGCGCTAATGCTAAGGAGGCGCTCTGTGAACTGTATGCAAGGATCAGTAATCTGCAGAACACACACACACCACAGTCAGTGCTTCCTAAATTCCATCAGTATGTGGACTTTGCAACGAGAGGGGAAAACACGCTGGATCTTGTTTACACAAACATCTCTGGCACATATCGGGCAAAGCCCAGCCCCCACCTCGGCTACTCAGACCACATCTCAGTTATGCTAATTCCATCATACAGACCACGTGTCAGGCGTTCAAAACCAGTTCTGAAGCAGGTGAAAACCTGGCCTGGACTGGAGCCATCTCTGCTCTTCAAGGACTGTTTTGAGAACACTGACTGGAACATGTTTAGGGAGGCTGCGACTTACGGCGACTTGGAGGAGTACATGTCATCAGTGACCAGTTACATCAACAAGTGCACCGATGACATCACTGTGTCCAAGAGCATCGTCTCATGACCCAACCAGAAACCATGGATTACTTCTGAGGACCTGAGACTCTGCCTTCAGAGCGGGGGACAAGGTGGCCCTAAGAACAGCAAGGGCCAAACTGGGCCATCAGAGAGGCAAAGCGTGCACATGTCCAGAGAATCCACAACCACTTCAGGGACAGGGCCTACAGTGACACATGATGAATGTGGCAAGTTATACAAGCCATCACCAACTACAGGACATCATCACCTGCCTGTGATAGTGACGGCTCCCATCCAGATGCGCTGAACAGCTTCTACGCACAGTTTGACATGCAGTACGATGTGACTACAAGGAAGACCACCCCTCCTCCGAACGACCAGGTGCTGTGTCTCATGGCTGATTTGAGGAAAACTCTACGCAGCGTCAACCCACATAAAGCTGCTGGACCAGACAACATCCTAAGCAGAGTGCTCAGACAATGTGCAGAACAGCTGGCAGATGTTCTCACCAACATCTTCAACATCTCTCTGAGCAGCACCGTCATTCCCACACGCTTCAAGTCGACCACCATCGTCCCTGTGCTGAAGAAGTCTTCTGTGTCCTGTCTCAATGGCTACCGCCCTGTTGCACTCACACCCATCATCATGAATTGCTTCAAGTGACTCGTCATCCCTCACTGGACCCACTGCAGTTTGCATATCGTTCAAACCTTTCAATGGACGACGCCATCTCCACCACACTCCACCTGGCACTGACACACCTTGACAAGAAAGACACTTTCGCTAGAATGCTGTACATAGTTTTCAGTTCAGCATTCAATACAACATCTCCCAACACCTGATCCGGAAGTTGAACCAGTTGTGCCTGAACACCTCTCTCTCTGTAACTGGATCCTGGACTTTCTGACCAACACTAGAACTACACCTCCAACACCACCACACAGAGATTGCGTAGCAACACACAGCTCCAATCATATCATCAAGTTTGCTGATGACACAACTGTGGTGGGTCTCATCAGCAAGAATGACGAGTCAGCGTAGAGAGGAAGTGCAGAGGCTAACGGACTGGTGTAAGGACAACAACCTGTCACTGAATGTCTACAGAGCCACCAGCATTGTGACTGATCGGACACACCCCTCACACTCACTCTTCACCCTCCTATATATTATTGGTATATTTTGATTAAAAACAATCTTACTTTTTCCCATTTGTTGATTTTTATCATTGGCTTTTGGACTGTAAAAGACAAATCAACCAAACAAATAATATACATTCCCAGAAAAGGCATTAAAACAAAATGAATCCCAATATATATTTATATTTATTTACTTCACAGCAACCATTGAGTATAATTAACATTTTTATGGAAAATATTTGCATATGACATAATTTGCATATGGTTTGCATTTGCAATTAACTCCAAGGCTCATATTGTATTGCACAATGCAAAACAGGCACTTATGTTTATACTGACAAAGAACTAATGAAATTTGACAAATTCTCTTTGAGGTATATTCTGGACTTATAAAAAGAGTAAATTTCAGTGTCAAACTTTTGTATTGTATGTAGATTGAGTATAAAGCCTTCAGCTTGCATCACCAGAAAAAAAAAAATCTTTACATAAAACCCGCTACTTGTGATAATTAATAACAGCCTACCGCCACAGGTACTTCCTGGAAAAACCATGAATGGCTATTATGTAATGCCACAGGTCTTACGACAAGCAAACCTATAGACAACTATAATGTAGGTTTCTGGTCAGCCTCCCTCACGGGCGGTTGTTAGACGAGACCACCATAATGCTAATCAGGGGGAATGTGCAACGCATGGTCACACATCAGGATAGGAAGGGGACATTAGGTAGCACCAGGTATGATAGCGAGTCTCTCCAACAATAGTGGAAGAGAAAAGAGAAAACTGAAAAGAAATTTGAAAAGACAAAGAAAATAGATAACTGAACAGAAAAGTGAAAAGACAAAGATGACAGAAAAATGAAAAAAGTGAAAAGACAAAAAAAAAAGAATAACCCTGTCTTGAGGTGACAAGGGAGTTTTGTATTTTGTGTCTGAGTTTATGTTTATTTATGTTGCAAAGAGACTCATGTCTTGAGGAGATAAAAGATCCCTTTGCAGTTGTGTGCCTTGTGTTTGAGGTTTTGTTATTGTGTCTGTCTCTGTGTCTAGTTAATAAATTCACATTATATCCACATAATGGCTTTCCCATTCCTGCAGCTCACATTACACTGCTTTCCCTCCGAAGCTTTAAATGGCAGCTGGGCATAACGTCCCGGCTTGCTAACATCACGTGCCTCCCTCCAACAAAGACAATTATTATTTTGCTGTTATGCTGCTTTTGTGGCCACGAACTCAGGAGCCACAAATTTGAAAGAAGATGGAGCCTTATAGGCTGCAAACAGTCAATTATACAATTAGACCTCCATAGCACACTACATCATGCAAAAACACTCCGGTGCTAACTGACTGCTCCAGGAGCCTTTTTCTAGTGTAAAAATATCCCAGTCTCCTCATAAAGAATTGGCCAACTCTGACCCTTTTTGTATAATCTGTGTTCACTGTCAAGTCAAGTTTGTCTCCCAGCTGCAAGCCAGGTATTTTTACATCCTCACCACCTCAACATCAACTCCCTCAATGGAGACTGGTTGCTGGGTACAGTTGGTCCTCTGCATGTGCACCAGGACCACAGGAAATGTGGTCAGAAAAAAAAAATAGAATGATTTTGATGGGAGATCACTTAAATGTTTAGTGAAATCAAATAATTAAAAAAACAATAACAGAACTCGAACACAGTAATACACCCATCATGTTGTGATTTGAGATTGCCTCTGTTGATCAGGTTTAGGCGCAAAACAATTGGTCAGCTGACTGTCAGAATTGACTGAATGACCAGGTTTTTCCTCCAGTTAATTTTTTTCTTTCCTGGTTGCAAGAGTGGTCCAGAGAGCATGAAACATAATTTTCACACAAGGCTTAGCCATCAGAATCTGTGGGATGTGCTGAAGAATATTCACACAGCAGACTGACCCTCCCCCTTTATGAATACAAGATGAAGGAGAGAAATTAATGCGGCTCTGAAAGGAAATAAATTGTTTGACTTTAGCTTTGCTTTAGCTTATTAAAATGATGCCACAGCGAATGCAGGTCACAATCAAGGTAAAGGACAAATAAAATAATGCAATCCATTTTCAATATAGTAACACAGTCATTTGCTTTAATCATACGGTAAACATCTGTGTATTTTATGTGAATTTTCTGTTCATCACTACAGTATATTCACTTTATATCTTCATAAACCTGTAGTCTACTTGTTAACTGTAAAAGTTGGTGAGTGTGAGTTTCTGTTCAGTGAAGACTTTAGAATGTAACCTATGGTGCCCTGGCCGAACTTCAGGGGTTCTTTTCTCTAAGATTTTATCCAGATATTTGAAGTAAATAACATAGCTACATACTTGGCAGACTGGAAGTGGGAGACCATCCCAGACTATGGAATGCCCTGGACAAAGAACTGTGATCCATGCAGTCATGCCCCAGGGGCCAGAGCTGCACAAGGGGAACCCATGCTACTGTACATTGGACTTAATGTTTTTGGTTTTATGGTATGGCTGACAATATTGACTATTTGCATTTTAGTGCTTTTTTACATGTCTCTGCTGGTGATGGGATTGGGGGTGTTTCTCTCCCTTGATCTTGCAGGTTCCCCCCACTTCTGGCATTTCCTGCAAATCAATTGGTTGCTCTCCTGCTCTACCTGTGTTGATCCCGCCCCCTTCCAGATGATTGGTCATACAGGAGACCCAGAGGCATACATAAGCTCCTTCAGTCGACAGCGCTGCAGACCGTGTTTTGCTTACTGTTTATTCCATAATCAATTATAAAAAGTTATTCAGTATATGACCCCTTGCTACGTTCCTGACGACCTTGCCCTTTTGATGATTGCTTGGTTTTTGTTCGCCTATTGCGGGTATGACCTTTTGCTTGTTTTGACTACGCTTTTTGTGTTTGCCCTTCTTTGTATTGTTGGTTTGGATGTAAATACTTTTTGTATATATTTGTATTTAATTCTTTATTTATTTGCTTAGGAAGGAGTCGACGCCATTTTGTTTATACCTTGTTTTTTCCTAAATTATGGTTAATAAAGGAGTAAGGGAAGTACATTGTATTTCTGTTTTTTTTTTCTTTGGTGTAGGCTAGGTATTTCCACTTGGGTATTGGTTAGAGGGAATTTATGTTTATTATTTTGAACTTGTCGGCTTCTGAAGCTAACTGCCACTTTTGGGGATTTGCTTATTCACTTTTGTAAAATAAACACTTAAGCAAAGGCACTTTTGGTCTCACATTGTCTCACATTGTTTCTTTTCTGTTACGACCGGGGTGTAACACTGATCAACATGATCTAGTCATTTTGTAAATGTTATAATTATAGTACGTGGAGGATTAAGATGGTTATAGGCCCCTAGGCTACTGCTTGTGTGAAACTCTCTGTAAGCCCCCCTTTTCATGTAATATTTATCTACAAAAACCAATATTTTTGTGCCATGTGTAATAATGTGATATGGATATTACACAGCCCAAATGCACTAACTCAGGGGACATTAGCTTAAACACAAACACAGACACCCATTGAGATAGTCTTTCCTATAAACAGCAGAGCTATAGGAAAAAAAGACTTTTGCATGCCATGTATCAGGTTTTAGCTTTCTTAACTAACAGGTGCAACAACTGCAGCAGTACAGAGCATTATGTGAGGCAAAATCACAGCATCCTTATGGTGACACAAATAGAACTGCTTTTATATAACAAAAAAAAGTAAGTCATGAAAATAAGAATAACAGCAATAATGCAACATCATCACAATTATAAATACATTTCAAGGTTTTCCTCCTTGTTTTCCTATTAGTGAAGTCTTTAAGGAGGTAAGCAAAATCCAATTTGTGCAGAATATCACTTTCAATGGATACTAGCAACAGACATCTAAAGATTAAAATGGTGGATCTCTGTCTGTTTTGAACTGTCCTAGCAACACTGTAAACCCTAACATTCAAAGTAATTAAACACATTGAGTACTGTTAACTTAAATAATTGCAATTAGGTCAAATTAATAGACCTTTTTGAGTATTCAGAACTTTTTGGCATTTATGAGTTTGTAGAAATGACACTTGTTAGCTGAACAAATTTGATATTTTATGTAATCATAAGTACTTAAGTAACAATAACTTAAGTAAAACTTCCACCAACATAATACCTATAGAGCACTTGTGGTGCAGTGGTAAGTGTTACGCCTGCTATGTGGAAGACCCGGGTTCAATCCCCCGGCTTGATGGTCTGCAAATATTTTTTTATTTCATAAGTAACAATACCTTAAGTAAAACTTCCACCAATGTAATCTCTATAGAGCACTTGTGGTGCAGTGGTAAGTATTTGGCCTGCCATGCGGAGGGCCTGAGTTCAGTTCCTGGGCTGTGTGGTCTGCAAAATATTTTTTGATTTGCACCGGTTCAACAAACTCAAAAATGGATAGTTCTGTTTACTTAAAATTGGAAACATCATTACTTTAAAAATTTGATGTAACTGATTACCTCAAATATTTTGAGTTTTGCCAACTTAATCGGGTTTACAGTGTAGCATTATTTTATGAGTAAAGTTCTCACTAATTACTAATACTAATTCAATTCAATTATTTATATTGTGCATTTAACAATAGGCATTGATACAAAGCAGCTTTACAGAATCAAGTTTTGTCCACAAAAGCACTATATGGACGGGACTAGTTTTACTGGGTGATGTTAGAGAAATGTCTGTTTCACAGAGGTACTTTTTGATTTTAATCCCGTCCGAATCTGCCATGTCTGTCTTTTTTTCACACGACCTCTGTAAAAATTCCAGAGCAAATTACCTACTGTTTTTCAGCAATCTCGGCCGTCCTCTGAGAAATCTAATCTCGTCCTAATGCGAATATCTGTGTTTGCCGAAAAGGTTTTTTTTTTCCGAAACGCGTTTTCTTGTGTGTTTTGGTCAACGTGAACTACCGTACAATCTCTAGTGCACCGGTATTCGAGTTTCTGCTTTCTACGCTCCAGTAGAAATCCCCTGATCCTTTTTGGTGACAAGTTGAAACTCACTTTCTCGCCCTGATCACTCACAGTCTGGTTTAGTGGATTCTTCTGCATTTTTTCCCTTTTCTGTGCCTCTGTGTGTCCATTTTATAGTGCTGGGGACATGTTCTTGCCTTACTGTCAAAATCCTCTAGTTGCCTGGCCACATAATTCCTCAATGAGCTG